>JASAMY010000430.1:0-54905 GCA_030248085.1 Paralinhomoeus sp. GSCO2_6 | reverse complement strand
TTGAAAAGTTGCAAGATGGAAAGAGAGATTGGTGATTTATACAGTTGAGACCTACATATTGAGAGTGAGCTGCGCTGATACATGTACAGGGTGCGGGCGGTGGCTCCTTTCTGTTGTAGCACCACCTTTTGTCAAGGCACAACTCGTCACTGGTTAAACCGATTATGAAACTTTCAGAAAACGGTTCAGCTTAGGTATCCTTTAATTTTCATACAAATCGAGCAAGCCTTCAAGTTTCAAAAGGTCCGTAGTATGAACATTTTTACGCCTGTCGTCGCCGCTGATTGGCGCGTGGGTCCGTCGCGGCCCACACACGCACGCACGCACGCACGCACGCACGCATGTTTTTTAGTAACGTTTTCGTCGTTATTCACGCATTTGTTCGCAGAAGAAGTTTGTGTCTTTCCAACTACAGCGTCCGTCTTTGCACGCGTCTTGTCTCCTGACTGACAACTGTCGTCACACAGTCCATTCGGCCATTCGATGCACACACACACGCTTATCTGTGACCTGTCCACAAAACCTGACCCATTCTCGCGGCATTGGCCCATTCTTCGTTCTCGTTGGGCACACCAAGCCGATTCACTAGCGGATGGATCCGATTTACCCATCCGTTACGTTCCCCCAGGGGGGGGGGGAGGGGAGTAAAAATACGCGCATTGTAATGTCGTTAACGATTAATCTATGGTATGACGGCCAGTTTCTCAGACATCGCTTTCGCTGTCCGCTGCTATTTTGGCAATTGACTTTGTTCTTCTGGAAGAACCGAAAATACCCTTCGTACTTTCATAAGCAGCAACGAGGCCTTTGTACACAGCTGGTAATACCCGCCTTATCTTCTTAGTAACCACATGTAGGTATGAGCGTACATTGTAGGTAGACGCGAGCACTGGCGTATAGTTGCTGGCAGTCGCCACGGGCAGCGTAGTGCGTAAAAGGCCACCCATTTGCGCCGCGTTCGTACTGACGACGGGCTTTGCACTGGCAATGCGTGCGTTGGCGTGGCGTACAGTGCAGTCGCGCGCCAACTGTCCAGTTGCGGACAACACTGGGGAGCCGCGAGTTGACGTGTTACAATTCTTCAACGCATTTTTTTAGTCGCAACACGGCTCTGCTGTCCGAAGTACCCTCACAAGATGCTGGCGATGCAAGCCGGCAAAGAAGATAAAGTGCGTGTCTTGATGGCCCCCCTGCCACTGGCGGATCCAGAAAAAAATTTCGGAGGGGGGAGGAATTTTGCAGAAGGGATGACCCTGTTGAACTTTTTGGATGTTGGGCCATTTTGGCAGTGGTTTGGACACCTAATCGGTCCATTTTCGACAATTAATGAATATAAACTGCGCCGCAGGCGAAAGTTTTGCTGTTTTCGACAACCTACAAGCAATTTTATGCTGAAAACTAGGCCCACTAGGCGTGTTTCTTTTCCCACCGCCTATCCCTTTCCCCCTTTCCCCCCCCCCCTAGATTTCCGATTTCGGGAGGGGGAATTCCCCCTTTCCCCCACCCCTGGATCCGCCAGTGCCGCCTGCTTCCCTACCCAACCTCACCGAATCTTGCATAAGTTGATTGATTAAGCACACATATTGCGCTATTATTGACCACAATTTCTCGTATTGCGTTTTTTCCAGTGCAGGGTATGAAGGATACTACCTACACACATACATAGGTGTGTGTGTGTGTGTGTGTGCCGTATACTGTTTTGAAACAGACGCATGTATGTACACGCATTCGTTGACGTGTTTTCAAAATTTATGTAGATACGTCCCGTCCGCCACCAACATTCCCCAAGCAACATGTATCTGTCTGCTCCCCCCCCCCCTTAGTAGTACAGTTGCGGTGTGAGTTGCGTTTGAGATTGATTGCATATTTTAGGATGATGACGCACATGTGCCCAGATGCACACAAGAAGGCGAAGCGCAGCTGGTTGTCAACGAGACTTCGAGGCTGGCGAATAACACGCCTACTCAAATAGGTAGGTTCAGGATTCTGATTTCATTTTATCGAATAATATTGACGATTTACCAATCTTCAAACGTTATGCCCGTATGCAGTGCTTCTTGATGTTGTGCTTTCGATCTATACCACGTTCAGGCCATGACGCGGCGCTGTCTCTGCACGATGTGCTAACAATCGCAGTGCTGTGCGGTGGGACGCTAAGTGCGAAAATGGCCTACTCATGCGTCGCGCCATTCTTCCCCGAAGAGGTGAGCAAAGCTGCAGCACCGTAAACCATAAACCGTAAAATTAATCAAAGAGTGCCCCAGTGCACGATTAGAGGAGGATGCTATTGTACATACATTGGCAGATTTACCGATATTAGCGACCTTCTGTCTTCTGTGTTTATTGTACACTGCACGGGTATGTGTGAGCGAGTAAGTGCACACATGTAATGTGAAGTGTGTGGTGTATACCTACATACATGTGCATCTCATACTGCACTGTTCGCTCTCAGTGTACTAATGCCTAGGCGGAAGAGAAGGGTCAGGGCCGAGCGGCGATCGGATTCATCTTTGCCTCCTTTGAAGGAGTCATTTTCCTGTCGACGCCTCTAATTGGCGCATGGGTTTGTCGCACGTACACGCACGCACGTACGCATGTACATACGCGCGCACGCACGCACGCACGCACATTCGTACATGCACCTGCCTCAAACAAATTTCTCACAGATTAGTCCTGTGACTGTGAGGTACGTTTTTGACTACACGTTGTGTCGTTGCAGATCCCCGTGCTTGGTGTCAAGAACCTCTGCGTCGGAGGATTGTTCCTGAATGGCGCCGCTTCCATCCTGTTTGGGTAGGCACTGATTGACTAAACCTGAGAAAGCCATACATAGGTAGTGCATTCTCTGCTGCACGCTTTCCAGTCTTTTGCCGCTATACCCCGCCGGTTTCTGGTTCTTCTGGGCGGCCCTGCTGCCGCGTCTGCTCGAGGGTCTGGGAGTGGCGGCGCTGATGACGAGCGCCACCACCTTCCTCACCTCCAAGTTCCCAAGCCGACGGAACCGACTCGTCGTCAGTTCGCGCAAACGGATACACTGTGCCGACACGAAATCGCGCCCAGTCAGACCCCTCCTTTGCACCGTCCCCTTTCACCACAATCTGTCCACTATTTTTTTCTGTATCTCTGTACCTCACCAATGTCATCTGGACTAGAGAACATCCCCATACCCTGGCAGGGTCTGATGTCGACCTGCGCTGGCCTGAGCTTCTGCATGGGCCCGGCGGTGGGTGGGGCGCTGAAGGAGTGGGGCGGCTTCCACCTGCCCTTCACCGTGCTCGGCCTCTCCACCATAGCTCACGGCGTCGCAGGCATCGTGCTGCTCGAACGCAGCGGTAGTGCAGCCCCAGTCTTCGTTGCGTTCGCTCTCCTCACCGTTCCAACTGCCCAACCTTCAGCCGAGCCCACTGAGCTGGCGTCCGTCTCAAAGATGTTCTCCCTGCTGCGACTGCCCGCGATCCTGCTGCTCGTCTGCGGTCCCGCCCTCGCCGCCATCACCGTCGGCGTCGTCGATCCCTACCTAGAGCCACACGTCCGCCAGGTACATATGCCAGGCACATTGCCACTTTGAATGTTCCGTTGTTTGGGCGTCTGACGTTGTTCACCTTTTTCTGCAAGCGTGCACTTTGAACGACTACGGTAGCCAGCGTCTGTCTCCGCCTGCAGCTGGAGCTGGGCTCTATGGGTGTGGTGGCGCTGTTCATCGTGCTCTCGCTGAGCTACAGCGCGAGCGGCCTCGCCGTCGGCTCCGCGGTCGACTGGACGCGCAGGCCGCGCCTCATCATGGCGGTCGGTGCCCTGCTCTGCATTCTCGCGCTGCTTGCACTCGGACCGTCACCACTGCTCGACCGCCTGCTCGACAAGTGAGCTGCTGGCTTCAGCGACGCACTAGTTGCTTGAGTTTCTTGTTTCCTGGCGCGGCCGGACGCTGTTCCAGCAAAAGACACGTGCCTATGTATATGTAGGTACAGCTTGTAATGCGCCCGAATACTTTGCCAATGTTTGATAAGGCTTGAATGTATAGCAGCGAGAGACGCCCCTGAACTGAATTGCTTCCGTCTTTTAGATCCGTGGTCAGCGTTGCGGCTAGCCTCGCACTGATAGGCGCCGGGGTCGCTGCCCTCTTCATCCCCGCCTTCCAAGCGTCTGCCGCTGTTGCCATGTGCGTGCGTGCGTGTATGAGTGACTAAACATGTCACAACTACCGTAGTCTTGGTCAACCCCACTAAAGTGTTTTAAATGCGCACCGTAATCATTTCCTCTGTTCTTTACCAGGACTCACGGATACGACGACTCACTTAGGACGTATGGCGTCATCTCCGGCATGTACCACTCGAGCTTTACTCTTGGGTCAGCTTCATTAAGCGTGCGTGCATGCGTGCGTGCGTGCGTGCGTGCGTGCGTGCGTGCGTGCGTGCGTGCGTGCGTGCGTGCGTGCGTGCGTGCGTGTGTGCGTAGGGTTTATGAACCGCAAACTGATTCTTCTTCAACCAAAGTTCCGTTTCAACCGTTCAGAGGATTCTTTGGGCCGCTTTTGGGAGGCGTCGCTACGCACCACTTTGGCTTCGAATGGACCATAACTATAGTGGCAGGCGTGCACTTCTTATTGGTAACGCACTATTTGACTTTTTGTGCGTTAAAAGTTGCTTAATTATATTTAATTAGTTCAAGCCTATACCGTCGCCCTCTAAAACTCGATCTTGCCAGTCACATTAGCTACATACGTTTGCGAGAATGTTTCAATGTTGCAAGTGCACAGCAACCATCATGGGTGCAGCGTGTGTACGAAACGACATGTGTACAGTTGCAACTTTCGCTTGTAGGTGCTCGTGTTCGCGTGTGTGTACGCGAGGAGGGACAGAAGGCCGACAGTGGAAAGAATCCCCATGGATGAGGAATCGATGTGACAGCCTGCGCGACCTGTCCTAACTTCCGCAGTCCACAGTTTGCTTTAGTGTAACAGTTATGCGTGGGAGCTTTGAAATTTGAAGTTTGCTTGTAGATAACTCGCAATCGGCTAACGCGTTTTGCACGAGCACCTGAACTGTCCTGCATTTGTGCTTTGTCTAGAACACCGGTGGAGAGGGGAGGGAAAAAAAAGAGGAAAAAAAGAGTATATAGAGAGGGAGGGGGGGGATGTGGAGGGGAAAGGAGTGGGGGGGGGGTAATTTATATAATGTATGTTTGAGGGGGGGGGGGGGGGATGTGTGTGTATGGCAAGGGGCTTGTGTGGGTAAAAAATAAAAAAAGGTAATAGTTTGTTGTTTGGGGTGTAGGGGAAAGGGGAAGGGGGGAGTGGGGGGGGAGGAGGTGCTAGGTGGGGGTTTGTGTTGATGTTAGTGTTTTGTAAGGTTAAAGGGTGAGAGAAGTGATTGAGTGCCAGGTACCCTTCGTGCGTGCGGTGTGGGGGGGGCTCGCGGCTAAGAAAACTATTTTTATATTTTTATAGATATTTTGGCGCGGTGTGTCTGTGTATTCGTCTTTCGCTACGAGGGTCTTGTGTTGTTTGCGAGTACAAAAAAAAATAAAAATTTATCTACATTTCTCTTTTTGTTTGGGCGCGCGTGTGGGGTAAATAAGAAGATGGGGGGGGGGGGAAAGGGGGGAGGGGAGGTATGTGTTGTTTTAAGGGTGTTTTTAAAGGGGAAAAGAGATTCGCTTTGTCAGAAAATAATAATAAATGGTGAAAAAAAGATAGTGGTGTGGGTATAATACATGTATCTACTCTAAAGGGTAAAGAAAAATCTGAACGCGCTTCCCTTCATTCTATTCTTGGGCCTGAATCTGCTTTTTTTAACGCGTTTTTTTTGCTTTTTTTTAATTTTTTTTTAAATGCGTCTTTTTTAATTGCGTCTTTTTTAACTGACGCCTAGAAACTTGTCTACTGTTCGTGAGAGAGAAAAAGTAATATAGCGCTGCGCGGGCCCCCTCTGTGGTGGCGGCAGATGCTTCGTTGCATCCGGCTTCAGCGGCGGGAGAGAGAGGGCAGAGTATCACAAAGCGAATGTCACAATCATGATCGATTGCGACCTCAACCCGCGTAGCGTGGCAGCGTGTCGGTATCCATTGAACTTTAAAACTTTGCGTGCCTCTGTACATCAATGGGCTACCACAGGCGCGACCAAAATGCGACGTGTGCTTCAATGGGCTTCGATGCGATACATGTAAATGCTGTGAAACAGCGACACAACGGGTTTGCAGCATCGCTTTTTGACGCTGTGCTACGCATGTTTTTTGGCTCGGGCTCGGGATGCTAGCAATCAATACGATGTTTATCGATTTCCCGACGGTACTCGTCTCGTCACTGTGCAGACCAGGCTCACACACCTGTTCAAAAAATTGTTGCAATATACCTTCTGGGTATATGTAGCACAATTTTCAGAGCAACCTTGAGCTACATTTCGAGCGGAAAAGTTACTCCCATCCCTTCGGGGTCGGGTAGCTGGTTTGGGGTTTCAGCACTTCAGCTTTGGCTGATACACGTCCTCCCCTCCGCCTCGGCCTGTGAAAAGGTGGCCGGGGGAGACGTCTTCGGATGGATTCCCCTGCCCACTGGCGGATCCAGGGGTGGGGGAAAGGGGGAATTCCCCCTCCCGAAATCGGAAATCTAGGGGGGAAAAAGGGGAAAGGGATAGGCGGCGGGAGAAGAAACACGCCTAGTGGGCCTAGTTTTCAGCATTTATTTGCTTGTAGGTGGTCGAAAACAGCAAAACTTTCGCCTGCGGCGCCATTTATATTCGTTACTCGTCGAAAATGGACTGACTAGGTATCCAAACCACTGCCAAACTGGCCCAACATCCAAAAAGTTCAACAGGGTCCTCCCTTCTGCGAAATTCCCCCCCCCTCCGAAATTTTTTTCTGGATCCGCAAGTGCCCCTGCCTGAGGACGAAGGGCAGAGCTGCTTCATGCTGTCTCTGCAACTTCCGCACGGTGGCGGAAATGTTTTTTTTTGCGCAATAGTACGCCTGGGTTCAACCGTCGGCTACCCGGGGGCACTATTGGAGGTTGTAGATTGGAGAGGGCGTGCTATATTTTTCACCTCAAAGTTTCCGTTTTCGACAGAGCAAGTTTGCATTCAAAATACAATGTACCACAAACCAGATAATTAGGGATTGTACGCGCCTATACAGACAACCAGGCACTAAAAATAGTCGCCTTTTTGAGGATGACACATTTAGGGAGGGTGTAATTACAGGGTTGTGGGTGCGGTATAAACTCAAAGTGGTATCGGGAGGAGGTGTAATTATAGGGGGGCTAATAATAGAGTTTAAGGTAGTTATTTTTGGTCAATTTTCTACAATTTATGGTTAAATTTATGGTTCAATTCCAATTTTTGGTTGATTTTTCGTTTAGCCACTGAAACGTTGCTTATTATTAATGGGTGTATACATTACAGCGTGTAGTTGTGCACAGCTACACAGTTAGAGGTACCGTACCTATATGGCAAGCGTCTGCCGTGTTGCTGTGAAACAATTGCTGGGGCACACAACCATTATGACCCAGAATACAATTTTAAACGAGGAAAACAAACGCAGGTTGAAGTCAGCTCCTGAACAAAGCCTTCAGCCTGCCATAAATGCGCCCCGTTCGTCAGATGCCCCACCCAAACGTAGAGCTGTTTGTTATCGGTTCATTGTACCGTCTTCAAATACATTGCGTCACCCTCCTTTGTGTACTTAGGGTGGGGGTCTTGTGTACTCTAAGCTCCACTAGGTTCAAAGATGCAACGACATGTTGAATTGGCACGTGATTTGTTGTCTTTGCGTGACGCGAGTCGAGCGGAACTTTATCGGATAGATTCCAAGAGTCGTTTGAAGCTCTGAAATGTGCGTTCCCTACATTGTTTGTAGTAGGTACATAGGTCGGTATCTGGGCTTAATATTGTCTCTGCGCGAGATTTCAAGAATTTTCTATCGATGTACCTACCGCTCTCGACTGGCATCATTTGTTTGCAGTCCTGCGTTCGCCGGAAACTCAAGCCGGTTATACAGACCGGCTGTTTATTAGCATCCTTTCTTCAGCGGTCCGGGTGTGCGCTTGTGTCAGTTCGTCCGTGTGCGTCGGTTCGCCTGTCGGTCCGCGTGCCCACAAGCCCCGCCATCGATCGGCTCGGCCGCCGCAGACGCTGCTTCTGTTACGCTGCGTACCCAACGTAACCCCACCCCCCCCCCCCTCCCCCTTGGGTAGAGTTGGCCGAAACGCTGAAATAAAGCCGGCTTGCTATAAGCCGAAAGCCATCTCGGACGGCGCGTTCGTTCCCATTGCCGTAACACAGGACACAGGTATTGTCGCCATCAACCACCGCCGCGTCCATGGCAACGAACGGTCCTCCTCGGTGTTCATTTCCGAATCTAATCCGCTGCTCCCTGTCAATCGAAAATGCCACGCGCTTAGGCATCGGAAGGCGGGGTGTGCCGCGTGCGTGCTGCTGCTCCAAACGTTCGAACATCGCATCCATTTTCACGGGGCGAGGCTTACATACCCCCACCCCCTCCAAATCTCGCTTAATCAAGCGGCCAAGGGATGGATGTCTGGAAAGCTGGCGTCGTCACATTCACAGATTGGCGGTGTCTCGTCTGTCATTAACACGAGCTTCACCACCATATAGGACGGTCTTCTGACCAATACAAGGAAAATACCACACACGCAGCCATGCGGTTCCAACTCGAGAAGAATGGAGGTTTCGCATGCTGCACCCATTTCGTGTACGTCGCCTAGAATAGATAGGTACGTCAGACTTTCACAGTGTGTTTAACGCGGTGTATTACAACGGGAGACAATCGTATGCACGTAAGAGCTAGCCTAAATGCGCGTCTAGGTGTAGTTGTAGAGTTGGCTTTACTTTCCGTACATTGTGCACCTTGCGAGCGTTTTTCTCTAACCTTCTTGCCTTCCACTCAGCGCGTTCCGTCACCAAACGATCCAAAGTACAGAGGCGCGAGCAGTGAGGGAGTAAATGGGTTAGGGGTCTTCTAGGCGCGGAGTTGTTTGTGCCGCCCCCAACCCAACCAGTTCTGCATGATGATCATTTGCAGCGTTTTCCCTTTTCACTGCACGACGAAGACGGACTGTTTTAAACAGCCGACTTCGCAATTGTGCTTGCTCGCAAACCACGCACACCCTGAGATATGGTGTCGCCTCATAAGGAGCAGAAAGAGCAGCAACAGCAGCTGAACGGCTCGCTCCTGCCGCCTAAGCCGAAGCTGCGCTGCAAAATCGGTATTCCACTATAATCAATTTCTACGTATTTTCAACAATTTTTCCGTCTAAGTTCCAAATTGCACTATTCAGCCGATCCGTCGCTGGCGGCTCTGGGTCGGAAGCGGATCGGCCTGGCCGAGGCGGAGATGCCGGGCTTGATGGCCTTGAGGGCCTCGCACGGGCCTCGCCGGCCTCTGGCCGGGGCCCGCGTGGCCGGCTGTCTGCACATAACGGTGGAGACGGCCGTGCTGGTGGAGACGCTCCAGGAGCTGGGCGCCGTCGTCCGCTGGGCCAGCTCGAACAGGCTCTCGACCGAGGACGACGCCGCCGCCGCCCTGGCTGCAGCCGGCACCGCCGTCTTCGGCTGGAAGGGAGAGACCGAGGAGGAGTACGAGTGGTGCCTCGAGCAGGCCAGTCGACTTTGTTTGCCGCAGCTGGCGTGCGTGCGTGCGTGCAATGCATAAGTGTCACTATTCCGACAGAATGGAACACATGTCACGCACGCTACAGACGCTCCAGTTCCAAGAGGGCCCAAACTTGCTCGTGGACGACACGGCCGAGCTGACGCGCTTCGTGCAGGACAGGCACGCCGGGCTGTTGCCTCGGATTCGTGGCGTGTCGGAGCAGACGACCAGCGGCGTGAGAATCTTCACCAAAATGGCCGCGACGAAGCAACTGAAGCTGCCAGTCATAGCGGTCAACGACTCCGTCACCAAGGTATCGACACACACACACACACACACACACACACACACACACACACACACACACACACACACACACACACACACACACACACACACACACACACACACACACACACACACACACACACACACACACACACACACACACACACACACACACACACACACACACACACACACACACACACACACACACACACACACACACACACACACACACACACACACACACACACACACACACACACACACACACACACACACACACACACACACACACACACACACACACACACACACACACACACACACACACACACACACACACACACACACACACACACACACACACACACACACACACACACACACACACACACACACACACACACACACACACACACACACACACCACGCACGCACGCACGCACGCACGCACGCACGCACGCACGCACGCACGCACACACCAAAAATATTCACATTTTCTGGGCGGGTCTTCAGAGCAAATTCGACAATCTCTACGGAATTCGAGAGTCGTTGGTGGACGGCTTGAAGCGCGCCACGGACATCATGGTGGCGGGCAAGGTGTGCTGCGTCTGCGGCTTCGGCGACGTGGGCAAGGGGGCCGCCCTGTCGCTGAGGGGACTGGGAGGACGGGTGCTCATCACCGAAGCCGACCCCATCAACGCGCTACAGGCGGCCATGGAAGGTTGGTCAGCACATCTGATGGACAGACAAGCGGCTGTAGCGGCTGTGTATGCAGTAATTTGTTAAGCTGGAGAAGATGGCTGAATTTGAGCACTTTTTGCCGTTGAGAATCCACCCACTCACTCGCCGTTTTCCTTTAGGTTATGAGGTCGTCACCATGCAGGAAGCGGCCGGTAAGGCGCAGATCTTCGTCACCGCGACTGGCTGCGAAGGCGTTATCACACGTTTGTTTCTACTCAGTTTTTCTTCTTTTTTGCACGTACTTTAGATTGACACCTTTAAAACAAAAACACTAGTTTTAGGCGGCCACATGATGGAGATGTGCGATGACGCCATTCTCTGCAATGTGGGCCACTATAACATCGAGGTCGACGTGGACTGGCTCGAGCAGGAGTGCGTCAGTAAAGACTCCATCAAACCAGGGGTAACCACTTTTTAGCTTTCTTCACCCATTCCGTAAGGATTGTGCATACAATTTATCTAATGTACCAGCTGTGTACCTCTACCACCTTTCTCAATCGGATGCAACCGTCGATTGCACTTCTAGGTGGTTCGGTACGAGCTGCGAAGCGGCCGTCACTTGCTGCTGCTGGCCGAGGGCCGGGTGGTGAACCTGGCCTGCTCGACGGGCATCTCCTCCTTCGCCATGTCCAGCGCCTTCTCGAACCAGGCGCTCGCGCAAGTCGAACTCTGGACCAACCACGACCAATACGACGTCGGCGTGCACGTGCTGCCCAAGAAGGCAAGGGGCGCCGCCATGTGCATGCGCGAGTCCATGTGCCCAGGAATATGTGTATTCCCGCTCTGCATCTACCGTAAATTCCCCAATAGGACCCCCCCCCCCCCGTGGCACTATTGTCTCAACGTTTGGCTATCTGGGGCACTACTGGAGGGGGAACTATAGGAGAATTTTCGGTCTAAGTGTAAGCACGCAATACCCCCTCCGACGGTTGTGCGCTCAGAGGGGGGGAGGGGGAGGGGTGCTGGGGCACACAATGAAAACGCAGAATTTTGCGAAGCCTCAGGCTGGCGAGCTGCCTTACAGTTGTCTTCAGTTCAGTGCAGTTCTACTCTCACTCTATGATTGGGAATGCATACGTCGTACGCTCGTGCCCAATCACGAGTACAGAGTGGGTATATCGTACGTACTGCGGCGTGCGTGCGCGGGTGGGGTCGAGTCACGAGTGTTCTTCTGGTCGTCTAGCTGGACGAGTTGGTGGCCCGGCTGCACCTGGGCAAGCTGGGCGCGAAGCTCACCGAGCTCACGGACGCGCAGGCCGACTACCTGGGCGTGCCCAAGGACGGCCCCTACAAGTCCGCCAAGTATAGGTACTGATCGATTCTGATTGATCCGTGATCGCTGTTCAAGCAAAAAAAGAAGAAGACGCTGAGAAGGAAAGCAACCCGGTTCTCACTGACTATAGGAGTCGTTGATATGTAAGTCAGTCGATGAGGATGAAGGGCGGAACAAGGTGCCAAAGCAATGAGTGGTGAACTGTCTGCGAACGCGGCAATCGACCATACCTGTAACTGGGGGGGGGGGGGTGGGTGGGGGCCTCGCAGAATTTTTCCAACTCCCCCCAACCCCCCCCCAGAATTTTCCCAAGGGATTTTTACTGTCTAAAACAATAAAAGTGAGTAAATGTTGGTGTATTTCAGTGCTTTTCAGTGTTATATGACCATAAAACAGCTAAATAACACTCATTAGACCCTATTTATACCCATTTTTGACCAAAAAGTACCAGTATAACTAAAAAAATGGCCGGCTACCCCCCACTTTTTGCTCCAGACACCCCCCCCCCAGAATTCGGCCATTTACTCCCCCCCCCCCCACTCTTCCAGACCCGGTTACAGGTATGCAATCGACGTTTTCAGGCGCTGTTTGATCTGTGGATCTCTAAATGGGAACCCGTCCTCGGTTCCCCGCCCCAACCCAGTCGAAACTGACCCCAACCTAAACATTGTCTCGAAACGGTTTTGACCAAAAACTGCATACCAGCAAAGCTTATACAGCGCTTTTCACGACAGGTACGCATTTAGGCAGAATTTCGACCAAAAGTTTTCGCTTTAGACTGTTCTTGTTCACTTAGACGATCGAGTAATGCAGGTGGCTAACTCGGCCGCACAACCCGCTCAATTATGCCGACTTCTGCTAGACGGTACGCACGCATAGTCCGACCGCTTTCGGTCTTACAAAGCTACTCTGGGCAAAACTATGTAGGTCACAAAATCACGCAGAAAAGATCTCGCTCAAACACTCCATTTCCTGCTCGTTCAAGTCGGGGTGCCACAGGTCTATTATTAGCACGACGCGTTCCGTCACCGCGTCAGCATCGGCGGCAGAACTCTCACTGTGCTCATAGGTGACGGAATGCTCAAAAGAATCGTCGAACAGCAAGCATTTGCCGACTTTCCAGAACCGATTCTCATCGTCCACGGTCATGTAGCAGCACTTTTCGCTGTCAGCGGGCAAACGAATCGGTAAGTGACATCTGCAAACGACATACACGTCTAATTACTGCTAATTAGCCGCCTCGTGGCTAATTGTTGCAATCGGGACGTAGGAGAGGACTAATTGTAAGGCGGGTGGGGGGAGAGTAACTTTGGGGTTACAGTTTGTATGGGGGGGGGGGCTTACAAATTGCAGAAGGGCTTATAGTGAAAGGTGGGCCTAATCATAGGATTGCGCAGTTGTGTGCAGCATGTGCAAGCCTCAAACACTATCTCTCAGGCTCTAATACCGCAGTCATATTAAATTGTTAAATACAAATACAGAAGAACACTTATTGTCGTCGAATTGGGTTGACGTTGCCGCTTATCTGTAGTTGTCAGTCATTGCGTCAATTTAATTTCCAGAATAAAATGCCGATCCACCTCAGTCGCGTGTTGGTGGGACCGGTGTGCGCCTCGATCTTGCTGCCGACGGGCAACAGCGAGAAGAAGACGTTGCCAAATACGCAGGATTTCATGAGACACTGCAGACTGTTGAGAAGCTCGCGCAAATCAGGGCAGACCAGGCAGTTGCGCTCCACCCAATCGCCCTGGTTCATCAGGGAGAACACAAACCAGTTTTTGGTACTCGAACCGCAGTTGAACTGCCAGTTCGGCTCGGCCAACAGAGCCTGCGGAAAAGCAGTTTGAGAAAGAAGCTATGAGAAGCTACTACCCCACGCACGCGCACAGTTCACGCAACGGGGTCTGTGCATGCATGCATGACTGAACACACACACA
This sequence comes from Paralinhomoeus sp. GSCO2_6, assembly GCA_030248085.1. Classification (NCBI taxonomy): domain Eukaryota; kingdom Metazoa; phylum Nematoda; class Chromadorea; order Monhysterida; family Linhomoeidae; genus Paralinhomoeus; species Paralinhomoeus sp. GSCO2_6. The sequence goes on along the minus strand of JASAMY010000430.1, from coordinate 41,060 downwards.
CACACACACACACACACACACACGCACGCACACACACACGCACGCACACACACACACACACACACACACACACACACACGCACACACACGCACACACACACACACACACACACACACGAACAGCAATACCTTTACGAATTCGAGTTCAATCATGCCAAAATTGTCTTCAAGCATTTTCAAATCGCTTTCCAGTCTCGTGGGCAGACCGTCGACGCTTTGGCTCCACACGGGCCGACTTTTCAAGCGTTCCATGTTGAAGACGTAGCCCCTCTGCGGTTCGAAATTGGCCAGCGCTTCCGCGACTCCGTTCAATTTCGGCTGATTGTAGAATTTCTTTAAGAATTTCAACATGGCACTTTCGCGAGTGGCATCCACGCGATTGCAGCGCACGCAGTCGACCGATTGGCATTTTTCGGCGACCGAGCGCTCGTTAGCCGAATTTGCGTCCGTCTGCTAAAACGGAACAGCTTACGGAACTGGGGGAGGGGTGTTGTTGTTGTTGGGGGGGGGGGGAATACCTGTAACGGGTCTGGCGGAGTTGGGGGGGGGGGGTCGGAAGACTTGGGCGAAAGGCTGTCTGGAGCAAAAAGTGGGGGCCAGCAGTTTTGTTTTTTACTGGTACTGATACAGTTTGGTCAAAAAGGGTAAAAAATAACGTCTGAATAGTTGTTTTACGGTCATATAACACTGACAAGCATGGAAATACACCAACATTTACTCACTTTTATCGTTTTAGATAACGGTAAAAATGTAGTGGGTGGGTTAGTGGAGTTGGAAAATAGTGGAGGTGGTCCGCCCCCTCACGTTACAGGTATTGGGGGGGGGGGGTCCACTCGCACTCAGCCACAGCCCATCGTGCATGCGTCTGTGCAATTGACGTTGCCAGTTTACCCGCTGGTTTGCGTCCTTTTTCTCCGCCGTTTGGTTCCCAGCAGTTTTCGTTTTGCTATTTTCGAATGGAAACTTCGAGCACGCTGGTAGAGGCTCGTCCCGCTGGAAGTAGGCGACGATTCTTGGAATCACGATAAAATATAAAAGTCCGCAAATCGCGCCCAACACCCAACCCGAAATCATGCTTGATTCCGCAATAAGATAAACAGCCTAAACTATTGGCGGCTTTATCCATAACTTTGCACGCTTTGGGTATGTCAGAGAAACACGAACGATGCAACAGGGATATGGTGTATTTCCAAACAACGAGGATTGGGCAAAAAAACAACGACTGAGCAATTCATCACTGGGTAAAAAAAAAAACAAGAAAAACAAAGTAACGAACGCTACATACCTTTCCTAAATCGTAGGTAATAACGCAACACCGGTAAGTGGGGGCTCGCTCAACGATTGCAACCATACCTGTGTGGAAAAGAATCAAAGCGAGTGGGGGGGGGGGAGGATACTAATACTAAAGGATGGGGGATGTTTGGGGTCAAAATGGAAATATTGTGCACCGAAATAGCGTGCGTTTGGCCACATTAAACTATCACCCGAAACGCCTAAATAGCGCCAATTAGACCGTATTTTGATCCAATCAAGACCAAAGAGTAGCTTTACAGACGCTATTTTGGTCCAGAATTTGCCAATTTGGCCATTCCCCTCCAACATTTCCAATTCAGGACATTTTTACCAAGGATGGCTCTAGACCCCCCTCGATCCTTTCCACCCCCCCCCCCACATCCTTCGGAATCAACCCAACCTACACCTATGCTCCCCCTCTCACTTACAGGTATGCTTGCAACCTTTTCGTTCCTACGCACCTTCCAAGGCCTCATCATAGCATCCGCCCCCCTCCCGCCAGTTCCACCACCCTCTTCCCGTCCTTGTCAATGTACGCCCTGGGCATGTGAGTCGTGTTGCTGTCCGTCACTACCCTGCCCAGTCGGTCCACGGCTATGACTCCGGCTGACGCGTCTTTGAGAGTCGCGTGCACGAGCTCGTGACACCGACTCTGGAGCGAGTCCAGACAGGTCGCGTCCAAGCGCAAGGCGACGCGAGCCGCCCCCGCCACCCGGATAAAGGCGTCCCCATTGCCCGTGCAGCTCACGGCCACCCTGGAATGGTCGCGTGCATCAACTACTGCATTCACAGGATCAATAAATGAATTTGAGTGCGATGCATGCACTGTCTGCACGCGCGGACACTCCTGAAGCGGCCGGTCTGGCCGAGTAGGGAGGGTGGGGGAGCGGGAGGGGGTCTCAGGACCGGGTCCGCTCTTGAACAATTGTAGCTATTTGGTCAAAATACAGACTTAGAGTATTCTTCGCTAACAAAACACAGCGTACCTGGTCCTCCAATTTACTGTACGTAGTTTTTTGGTAGAATAAGATAGAGACTACTACTACTATTGTACTACTATTATAGTCTGGAAAGCAAGGGTGGGTGGGAGGGAGGGGGGAGTTAAGTTCCAGCTTGGAGGGGGCTCCAAGTCACAGGTACGCCCACGGGGTGCCTGCGTGCGCGAGACTGGTGCAATTTTCGCAGCGACGAAAGCGCAACCAGACAAACACAGATGAAACTCTCACTCCTTAGTGCAGTAGAAGCCGCAGCCCGCTTGCGAGGTGTCGCTCACGCGGCCAGGGTGCTTGCCTAAATTTGGCACGCACATGCTTGCTGCGCCTTCATCTTTAAAAGCGCACCAAACATGGGTACACCAACGAGGGGAAGCCACTGATCACTATTCCATGTTTTAATTTTGTTGGAACAGAAAACATAAGTCAGCAACTGAAAGCCGTACCCGACCGACCGCCGGTGGAGCTGGCGGTTGCCAAATTGCCGAACTTGTCCAACGCGCATGCCCCCACGGTGTCTCCAACCTCTACTGACTAAAAAGACACTTTTCACAAAAACAAAGAGACTGCAAACCACATTTTCAATTTCAATTTCTTCACCTTCTGCAGCTGTTTCAGCCTGGAATGAACGCAACTTTCGATTGGGCGAAAGGACAGAGCAAAGCAAAAAGAAATACCGGAAATCCGTCTCGAAATACTCCTTGGGCTCGAAAGTGGAAATATTGTGGGATTTGGCGAAGAGCTCAGCGCCTCTGGCGCCCAAGCACGAGTGCTCGCTCTTCTCCAACACGCCTTTTGCGAGTAGAATGGGATTCTTTATGCTGAACAGATAAGGAGACAATTTTAGCGACCCCGATCATAGGTGGGCACAGCCCGTGCTGGACCGTGCATGCACGGGCTAAAATTGGGAGGGATTTCGCATATCGCATGGGGTTGAGGGAGGGATTTCGCAGCGCAAAGCGCTGCGGGTTCAGTTGGTGAGGGATTTCGCAGCGCGAAGCGCTGTGGGTCGCGTCCGGGTGGAGGATTTCGCAGTGCGAAGCGTCAAGTTGCGTTGGGTGGGGAATTCGCTGCTCAAAAGCACTGCAGGTTAGAAGCACATGTGGGATTTCGCAGCTTAGGTACTTTACAGTTCACTTTTTGATATGGGACTGACAGATTCGCAGCTCGATTTGAGTGCAGAGACTGAACTGCTACTCATGGAATTTACAGAGGTTGTCCCGTTTTTTTTGTGCGTGCGACTGGCACAAGACACAAACTGATTCTTTTCAAGTACTTGACTGACAGTTTCTTTTTCATTGTTTTTCGATGCTCCACAGTGTTGTCATGTGTCAATGCAGCCATTACAGAGTGTGAGCATTTTTGTCGAATTGTGACCCATTTTTTGAAATTCTGATTTGCGATGTCCTCTAGATTAGCTAAGCAGTCAGTCGTTGGCTCAGTCAGGGGCTGCGCATGTCATGCCTTGAATGGTAAGTGTGGAGAAACTCCACTCAGCATCTGCTCATCCCACTGGTAAGGAGCATGCCATTTTGCGAGCTTCACTGCTTACTGTAAAAGTAGGACCAGTTCTTCAATATTAAGAAAATAGATGTAATGCAAAAGTTCACTGGGTTGTCATTTTTTGTCTGAGCAATAATCAGCATGCACAATAGAGTTTCTAATAGAAAGTCACTAAATACATCAGATACTGTAATTTTTTTCTCTTAAATTTAGGCACAATACCATTTTATGAGCATAAGTTGAAATGTCTGATGATGCTGTTGGCAGTTTCTTCACACATTATGTACTGTTTTATTTTTTCAATGAACGTTTATCTTTGTCGACACTTGCATAGCCAGCTCGTTGCAACTTCTTGGCTACGTTGTGGCCCAAAAGTGCCCAACAAAAATACGAAGTGCACTATGTAAAGGTGTTAGTGGAAAAGGGCAAAATTGTGGAAGAGGGTGGGTAGGGGGGATTTCGCAGCACCACCAGTGCTGCACGGGCTGTGCTTGGGACCGTGCCCACCTATGACCCCGATGAAACAAAAAAGAAAAGGCAAAATCAAGCTTTACGTCGGCTATGAAGCATTTCCTAGCAACTAGACACTGGGTGCATATTATTACGCCAGATGGACATATGGGTGTCTGAGTGGGTAGGGGACCTCAGAGAGACCCCCCCCCCCCCGACAACCCTGACCACTGACTTCTAAACTGACACAACAGCTGAATTCAAAATCCAAGGCAGGGAGGGGGGGGATCATCAACTACTTTCAGAGGAGTATCATGAACATCCGTGGGTCAAAATATTAGATAGTAAAAAACACCCCAAAACATAGGTGCCCATGGGTGGGGTATAGGTGCGGTATACATCTCCCATACGTGGGCTCGGGGGGGGGGTAGGGGGTTCACCTCCCGCTGGCTATAGTTGTCCCGCTTTTTTTTGCGGGAGAACCCCCTCCCCCCACTGGCCATCGCCATCCCAGATAAGTTGCGGGAAACCCTCTCTCATTATTGAAAAATTGGGTAAACATGCGTGTTTTCGTATCCTTTTTCAGTGTAGTGTGACCCAAAACCGCTTAAGAAGAGCTATTTAGGCGTTGTTTTGGCACATTTTAGACCAAAAAGCATCGATTTACGCGCTATTTTGGTGCTAAATCTTCCACTTCGACAACCCCCCTCCTCCAAAATTTCCGATCCCGGACATTTTACCTGGGATGGCTCTAGACCCCCCTCGAAACCCCCACCCACCCCACCCCCCCCACTGGCTTTTGGACAAATCAGAAACTATGAGTATGACCCCTCCCCTGGAAGACCCTATCCCGAAAGACTTTCGGGACGACCCCTCCCCTGGCTTTCATTTTCTGCAACTTCAAACCAATTTGTCTTGCAAAGATGGCAAAATAGTCTTCTGCATGTTGCGCTGCATTTTTGAACTTTGCAGGTTAAAGGTACATAGAAATGGCGTTTAGACTACGTTTTGAACCGTTTGGGTCCATTTCGAGGCGAACAATTACCCTTTTAGTGCAATTTTGACGTATAAAACTCTATCCCGACCCGAAAATCCCGATTTACCCACCTTCGAATTACCTTCGAAAAAGTTGGCGCTGGTTGGTGGGGGGGGGTTTTTGTGTTTGTTTTTTTTGTTTGTTTGTTGGTTGTTTGTTGTGGTGGTGTAGTGTGTATACACGCTGAAATGTACCTACCACTATATTTTTGCCCATAGACGGCACATGGCACACATTTCCGTGGGCACTTGGGGGGGGCTATTTTTACCTTGCCCCATACCCGGGGGCACTATTGGAGGGGGAGGCACTATTGGAGGGGGCTTCTATTGGAGGATTTATGGTATGTGTTCCCAACCAAAGTTGGCATACGGGTTACCCTGTGACGAGCGTGACGGCGCCCACGCGGCCCGTCTCGCCGCACATGAGGGCGGCGTCGAGCTCGATCGATTTGTCCCTCGCAAAGGTCGCTCCCCTGCCCGCGTTGAAGTACTCGCAGTCCTCCAGCTTCACCACCGCTGCGCACACCTGAACTCAGTGAATTGGAATTTACGGCTTTGATCGTGACGCGAGACATATGTAAACCCACCCAATGAGCGCTCATGGAGGGGGGGGGGGGGGGGTAAACCCGCCGATCCGAAAATAAGGCAAGACCATAGGTGGGCTCAGGGGGTCTTGGCGGGGTTCAGCCCCCCCCCCTGGCCATCGCCATCCCAGATGACTTGCGGGAAACCCTCTCTCAATATTAAAAAAATGGGTAAAAATGCGTGTTTTTGTTTTATTTTCAGTATAATGTGAACCAAAAACGCTTAAAAAGTGCTATTTAGGCGTTGTTTACCGATTTACGCGCCAATTCGGTGCGAAATCTTCTACTTCAACCACCACCCCCCCCCTCCAAAATTTCCGATCCCGGCGGGATAGCGAGAGACCTCTCCCCTCGAAACACCCAGGCCCAGACCCCCCCCCCCCCCCCCCTGGCCTTTGGACCAATCTACACCTATGGGCAAGACTGCGCAAATATAGAGTGCCACAGGCAAAATGTTTGTGCGGTAAATCGGCGCGAGCGAGGTTCAGAAAAATAAAGTCATGGGGCCGAAGCATCCCGAACGCAAGCCTGACGGGTCAGCGCGCGACGGCCGCATATAAACCCCCTCTCGTCATGGGCACGTAAAAAAAAATTAATTTAAATTCAGGAAAACTCACAGCATCCACGGCGCGTCCACCCGTCTCCAGGACGCTGTATCCAGTCTTCAGCGCATCCAAAACGATTTCGTGGGTGTTCCTTTTACTCGCAAAATTTCGAAACAAACCAACCTTCCAAGACCACTCTGCACTCTGCGATTTGCGCTTCGTTTAGATGGCACAGCTCGGCCCCACCATGCAGGACAATGGCGATGGGGGCGTCGCTGTCTGACATTTTGCCTGATGCCGGTACAAACAGCGAACTTTGCGAACCCAAGCCACGTGAATTGGATTTCCAAAGAACGTTCGAGTGCGTATTTCGTACATGTAGGCTACGGAATGCCTGACTGCGTTACGCAAAACGCTTGTAGGGACGCGAACTAGGACAGGATCCGCTGTGCAATTGGATTGTCCATTTGCGAATGAATGAGATGAATGGTATAGAAACCCAGGAATATTTGGGCCCTTGGACTGTTTTGAATAATTGCTAAATGTGGACAATGATCTCTGGGCGTTTTGCTTTTGGACCATGGACTGCGTTGAAGGGAGAAGGGGCGGGGGGCACTGCGAGCACTCCCAAACTGCGAGCAGCTCGATTTCAACATTCACAACAACATAACATGTCGCGCCCCTGCGAACAGTGATTCCTACAGAGAACGAAGGGTTGAGTAAGGAACCTAAAATTGACTTCGGTTCGTCAGATCACAAGTTCTCATTGTGTAGTCATTGTGGTCGCTTGTTGTAGGGGACGACGTGCAAGTTGGTCCTGCAGTCTCGCTCCTCTGCCAGCGGGTCTGAGCGGCTCTTCAGCGACTGGGACAGCGAGCGAACTTGCTCCGCCAAATTGTCGAATTGCGCTGCTCTGAAATTTCATTTTTCTTTTAATTAATGGCGCAAGCACGAATGTTTGTACGCGTGGATGCACGCATTAGTATTCCTATTGGAAATAAACGCAAAAGAAAAGCCAAACACGGTACTTCTCGTGCTGAGACACGAGCTGGGTCTCGTAGCGACGAACGAAGCTATGGTAGCGCTGGTCCAACTCTAGAAGCTTGTTGCCGACGTCCTTTAGTTCCTTGTCTTTGGAGGCTAGCTGCATTGTATTGCGTTGCACGCACGCGCACTCGCGGCGTCCAAATCAGTCACCTGCTCCTTCAAAGCGAGGATCAGCTCTTCGAGGTCCAACTTTTCCCTTCGCAAACAGTCGTTGTCGGAAGTCGCCTTGCCGTTGATCGACTCGAGCGTCACCAGCTCCCTTCTCAGCTTGTCCAAGCCGTCCTGCGCGCTGTTGTCCGTCAGCACGCGGTCGTCGAGCTGTAAGAACGGGAGCACAAATACCGAAAACCCTATAATTAGCCCTCCGGGGGCTAATTGTTTCGTTCGAGCTCTAGGAGGATGTATAATTATGGGGGAGGACTAATTATAGGGGGCTAATAAACTGGAAGGGTCGAGGTGTGAGAAGCTTTGTGGGCGGAAAGGCGCGTGGAGGCGATTTTTTCGCCGCGCGTCAGCGCGGCGAGTTCATATATGGACGGAAAAATTCCTAATGGTCTGTCTGTCCGTCCGTCCGTTACCGACCGGTTCTCCTTTATGGCTTGACGGACGGATCGGGCCGAAATTTTTTTTTGAGCATTTTCAGGTCCAATTTGGAGATACACCATTTTTAGATTTATTCTAAAAAAAATCATAAAAAAAAATTAAAAAACATTTCATATTTCTGTGTCCTCGAGCAAAATTTCTGTCAAAACACATGCTTAAAGATAGGGCCCAATCTGTGAGGAAAATTTGTGTGTCTGGGAGCAAAATTTCTAGGTCAAATGTGGGAAAAAGCATCGTTAACGATAGGACTAGGGTGTGTCCCAATCTGGGACGAAATTTCTGGGTCTCGGAGCAACATTTCTGGGTCAATTTTGAAAGTTTCTGCCACGTTATTTTCCGCAAATCGCGGAGCAAAATTTCTGTGTCCTCCAGCAAAATTTCGGTGAAAACACACACTGGCGGATCCAGGGGTGTGGGAAAGGGGGAATTCCCCCTCCCGAAATCGGAAATCTAGGGGGGGGAAAGGGGAAAGGGATAGGCGGTGGGAGAAGAAACACGCCTTGTGGGCCGAGTTTTCAGCACAAAATTGTTTGTAGGTGGCCGAAAATAGCAAAATTTTCGCCTGCGGCGCCGTTTATATTCGTTAATTGTCGAAAATGGACCGATTAGGTGTCCAAACCACTGCCAAAATGGCCCAACATCCAAAAAGTTCAACAGGGTCCTCCCTTCTGCAAAATTCCTCCCCCCTCCGAAATTTTTTTCTGGATCCGCCAGTGAAAACACACGCTTAAGGATAGCGCCCAATCTGTGAGGAAAATTTCTGTGTCTGGGAGCAAAATTTCTGTGAAAACACATGCTTAGGGATAGGGCCCAATGTGTGAGGAAAATTTCTGTGTCTGGGAGCAAAATTTCTGGGTAAATCTGGAAAAACGAAATGTTACGGATAGGACTCGGACGTGTCCAATCAAGGAGGAAAATTTCTGGGTCTTTCCGCAATTTTTGCGGAAAATAACGCGACTGAAATTCTGCGTTATTTTCCGCCGCGTACTTGCGAACGCACTAGTGCGTTCGCCAGTACGCGCGTCGGTCCAACCAGCCAGCCACCCACTCCCCTCTGCTACAGGGGCTACCTACCCCGATACACAGGCAGTGTGCCAAAAGGCAGCGTTGACTCCTTTGGCCCTGTATTAGGGCGGGGAGGGTGCAACGTGGATGCCTATAGGGCGCATCAGTGCATTCCTGTGTACCTACCTACGCACGGACTTGGAGGTCCTCCCTCCTTCCTCCATCGGCAATTTCAATGCAGATTTTTTGGACTAAAAAAAGCAAGGTGGTGTAGCATTCTGCAATGCAACAATATCGCATTTTTCAATGCAACAAAGGAGACAATAACGGGGCGTCGTATCATTGAAGCTTGTGCGGCGATTTCACCGATTCCAAAGGAATCGGCACCACTAAAGAAATCCAGGAAGCCAAACACCGTCCAATCCCTGCCGAAGCACTGAAGTTTTGAATGAAAGGCAACAAATTCACATGAAGTGCTTTTTGAAACGAGCTTGTTAAGGGAAAAAGACCCTTCGCACATACATTGGTACACTCTAACACACTCGAACACAGTCTCATATATGCACATACATACACCACATACGGGACCATACATACACCCAGACTTAGAAAATTTTGCCTTTCAGACGATGGTCTGTTTTAGGGGTTGGGGCGTAATTATAAGGGGGGGAGGGCCTTATAAACTCAAAGTGGTCTTAGGAGGGTGTATTATAGGGGGGCTAATTAAGGGGGGGGGATTATAGGGTTTACGGTTAGTGTAGTTTTGCAAAATCGATACATGTACTAAAACACAGATTTCATCGATCAATGGTAAACAAAGTTTCTCGTGCCATTGAGTGCCTGGATATTTTGACCAAGTATACACCCCCAACCTGTGCGCTCAATTCGTTGATCTGCGTCTCTTGCAACTTGACCAACTCGTTGAGTTTAGCGACGTCCATTTTGAGAGACACTTCCCTCTCCTTTGACTCAGCCAGCTCTGCCGCTGGGTGGGGACTACTATCGGCCCGACCCTTCTCCAGTCGGTGCCAGCTCTCCATCAGTGGGTCGTCCTGTTTGGATTGACCGATACGGATGCATTACAGCGTGCGTGCGTGCCTGCGCGCGCGTACGTACGAGCGTGCGTGCGTGCGTGCGTGCGTGCGTGCGTGCGTGCGTGCGTGCGTGCGTGCGTGCGTGCGTGCGTGCGTGCGTGCGTGCGTGCGAACCTCAAGGCTCCTCTGGACATCAGCGGCGCGCTGCATCTCGAGAACGTACAGTTTGGAGACCAGTTCCGAGTTCTCCTTCCTCAAACCCTCGTTTTGCTCGAACATCTAAATTGTGCTCCTTTCGCTAAAAAAAGCAAGGAGTTGTGAATTAAAACCGAAAAACGTCGCCAACTTTCTCAGCAAGCGCCTTTTCTTGAAGAAAGCACTTTTCCTTTTCGTTGGCCGTTCTCCTCATATCGGCCAGGTCGCCTCTGACCGTCCTGTAGGTGTCACGACATTTATTCAGCTCCTCTTCAAGTAGCCGAATGTTTTTCGTCAGTTTCTCGATTTCCAAGCGTCGCTCGTTGTCGATTTTCGAGACGCTCTCCTCCTGATCGCGCTTGATCGCCAGCTGTAAACAAGAAACATGACGGACACGTTCTCTTCGAAACTAGATGACATGTTTATTGTGACTTGTGAGTACATCTTTTACCTTCTCGTTCACTGCTGCGTTGAAAAGACAAACGGTGCTGAACTGTTGTCATTTGCGCCTATCAAGATTTGGAGCACTGAGATTTTCATTGCGATCTGCAAAACCTATGTAGGTAACTGTGCGCGCCACAAACGCTCCAAGCGTGCAACTTTACGGTATGTACAGTATCCTTTCGAAGACCCAAATCACGGCGCTTGTCTGACAGGTCAACAGTGTGTGGTGATGGCCACTATTTTGGTGCGTTCGGAATATCGCTCACCTGTTTCTGAAGCGAGTCGATGGTGTGTTCGGCTCTTTTCAGCTTTCCGCGCGCTTCGCCGCAGTCGGCTTCCAATTGGGCGATTTGGGCAGATTTTGCCGCGACTCCGGGTAACACGTCGTCGTACTGCTTCTGCAGGGCGATCACTTGCTCGCAGAGCATCCGCTTGTCCTTGGCGAATAATTCTGCAATCAATGTGGCCGTACGAAAAATGTTCGCTCAGCTGCGATATGACTGAAGTGAGGGCTGGCTGGGGTGGAGCGCATGGAATATTTCTGCAATTTGCCCATGCCCCTAAGTTCACTTTGCATCCATTTGCGTTAAACAGTTTTGGTATCATTCTTTCCGCGGACGGTTTTGCTGCCCGCGCTTGTACGACGTCAGTATACCGTACTGTTCGGTGACTGTAAAGTTTGAAAACTCTGTATGTGCGTGTGAACGTGCTTTTTTGCGTTTTTTTTCTAAACTTTACCCTTATTTTTCTCCATTTGCTGCTGAATTGTGTCTTTTTCCTTGACTGTAGCCTCCATGTCTTCTATTCTTTCTTTGAGCTGATGCTCCAGCGCTCTGCACGCATTTTCTAGCCGCGTTTGGCTCTGTTGAGAGGCGGCTGCGTTCGTCGATTCGCTGTCTTTGTCGACTTTTGCATTTGTCGTGGATTCTAAAAGTCGGAACAGTCTCGCATAGCCAAATTGCCCAAATCTTGTGAACGATGAAGCCGCATGCCTTTTCCTTTCGTCGACAGCTTCCTAGTCTTGAGCTGGGTGCGCTGCTGCAGTGTGTGCGTGGAGTGGGCCGATTGATTTTCTGTGGTCTCCTCCTCAAGCAGCCCACTCTGACCTGAGCTGACGTGCTTGGAGCAGCGGTGCTGATGATGATGGCTGCTGCTGACGCTGCTCCGTTGCACCCTCTGCACCGTCGTCGCCTCTTGTTCCTCTTTGTGGCTCTTCTGCTGTTGACCTCTTCTGAAAGAAAAATTCGTTTGCCAATGACGGATGCCTCTTGCTTGAGAATGCCGCGACAGCTGTCATGACAGTCAAGCGAACGGAGAATACCTCTGGGACAACTGTATCGTGCTACGACTTACATGAGCGTATTTTCCAGCTCCAAAAAGTGTATCTGTTGCTGCAGATTGCGAATGTAGTGGCTCTCCAGTTGTGAGGCCGCCCCTTGGTCGTTGCAGGAGCATCTAAAGTGCCGATGTAAGAAGACATGTACCTACATTTTTATGTACAGCTGTATTCACTGTACACTAAAACAGTGCACAAATGCTTGCTAAACAAATCTGACGTTTTCTTGTTGCCTCCGCACTGACAGATGGCACCCCCTGGTTGACGCCCCGAAGCGCTGCTGGTTCTAACGACTCTGGTATTGGACGAAACTCCTAAGAATTTATATTTTTATTAATTTATTATTTTTTTAAACTTCTACAAAATCACAGTATGGCCCGCACCTCGTAGCGCAAGCGCTCCAGTCGTCTCCGCCTTTCCACTTTTCGGCCTAACTTTTGTCACCTTTGACATTTTCTCTTTGATGACGTTGGCGTTTCCAATAACCTTTAGTGGAGGAAGGGCGGCGCAACAACAACCGCGCTTGAATTTCTCTTCTTATATCGGTTTAGTCTGGCAGAATCCAAATAATGAAATACATAAAAAACAGCCACAGGTTCACGGCAAAGCGAGACTGTTTTGAGGAGAGCTGAGCGGAAAAGTACGAACCGTCGCGATGAGGTATCGCTACATGTACAACGTTTCTTCGAGGCATCTACGTGTTATTAGAAATTTGCTTCTACACATTAAAGCGCGCTTGCGTTGTTGCGCTGGAGCCAAAGCGCCCTCTATGTGCAGCAGGTAACCATGGCAACCAATGCGCAACAATCGACTAATATGATGGCTCGGAACGTATATAAAACGTTGTGTATTGGACACATTGGAAAGTGCACTATTTAAACGACAGAGGCTTTACTGCATGCACACATGTGGTAAGTGTGTGTCTGCACGTTGACAAGCTTCCCCGGCGAGCGCGGTCGTTAGCCGTTTCGTCGCACCGAAATAACACAGGTGTATTGGTATTGCGAATGAATGCGCCGCGTTGTATTTATGATTTATATACTGCCACGCGTGTGGGATTGCAGTCACAGACTGAACACCGTCATCGGAAATCGAAGCGCGGCGAAATGTGCATGGGACTAAGTGAGTACAAAGGGTCAACAAACCGCTGAAATGCAAGTTCGGTGTAGTTTACCATGAGCGAACGTATTCATTGTAGTTGCCACAAGACTGCGAGTGCAGGTATCAGTATATCGATCGAGTGTTTCTAGTTCGATTTTGTTTTCTTGCTTTTTCGTGCCAGATTTTGCAGACTATGACTGGGTCAGCAGGTCTGCGGTGCGTTTGTCGAAGTTGCGTTGGTCCGTCATCAGAAGTTGTTCAAGGCGTGTCTATCTTCTCGTACACTGTGCACCGTCACAGATGGCGCCTCTTGCTGAAATCGCGTGTACTACCGTATGACTGAGCTCGTTTTGTGAACGGGTCTTGTCAGCTTCTCTAGTGTATGTATGTACCTGACGTAGTTTCTGGGGCGACTGATGGGCGTGGAGTTCCAGCGCCGACGAGTTCAGGGTCCGAGTCTCCCCACTCCTCCGCCTCAGCTCGTTCTCCACGAGCTGAGGCCGAGAAGAACAGCTCAGCGCGTGCAGGAACGCGCGACGGAACCTGAACGAGTCCATTGTGAATGCTGAATTGCTTACTTATGCACGGAATAAAGTTGCAGAGTATGGAAATGGCTGGTGCAGTATGTCCCTTCAAGGTTTCGCGTCGGCCAAATCAACGATAATATGCGTGATAGGCAGGAATTGAAACCCATGGATTAGTGTTTTCTAGTACTTTTGCGCATTCTTCGGCGTATATGCCGCAGCATCATCAATCGCAGAATGCATGCATTCTGCGATTTCCAATGTGCAAGCGCTACTTTGATGCGGCAAGAGGCGAAAGTGCGCTAACGGGGCGGAGACGCAGAGCAGGAGGTAGGGACTGACGAAGGAGGAGAGGCAGGGCACGCAGCGCTCGAGCCAGCGGTCCATGGCGCCCACGTCGCTCTCCCGCAGCTCCAGCGTCGCCCAGACGGCGCAGAACTGGATGCTGACGAAGTTCGCCAACGCCACCAACAGCAGCCGAGACTCGGCGCTGAGGCGGCTTTGAAACGCTGGCCTGCAAGAACCAACTTGCATGTAAACGCGTGCGTGCGTGCGCGCGTGCGTGCGTCAGATTTCCATGCTACTCACGACTGCCCCTTCTTCCGCCGACACAAGTTGAGCAGAGTGACTGCGTAGGACCCGGCGATTAAGGTGGAAGTTATGGCCAACTTCAGGGCGATTAGCAGAAACGTCAGCCGCTAAATTGCATATTTTTTTACCGGTACCAACCTGATCATGGGAGTGCGCCAGCTGTCCAACTTAGAGCTGTAGTGTACGTTTACAGACAGAACTGTATAGATGAACTGGAGAAAATACCATCGGGCGACTAAAATTGTAATTCGAACGGCAAGACAATTACACTGCACTTCAGACGACTACTTAATCATGGGCGGCTACATATCAGGGTGTACGCGTCAGCGTACAACCCTAATATGTGACGACTTGCGCGCGCGAGACTTCGGATTTTTGATCGCCCATAACTTTTGATTGGCTGAACCAATTTCGGCGCGTTATGGGTCAAAAGAAGCGCACTCATCGGGGGGACCGTACGTGCCACAGCGCGTTGCAGTATTGCTGCGCGTTAAGGGGGTACGCCCGAAAATGTTTCCGAAAAGTGTCTTTTTTTTTTTCGTGTTCTCCTCCCAGTTTTTGGAGCGCCACTCGCTAGTGCCGTGGGCAATTGGAATGAAACTTGGCATGTGTAAGCGACCCATGATGGCAATTTTGCGTACCAAAGGAATCGTCTCTGCGTCCTACCAAACTCGAGATATCGTCGATTTTATGCGTTTTTTTGGACATAGTCGTTTTTTGGGGTGGTTTCCACCAAGAGTAAATCTCGAAAAAGTGCCCAATTAACCCCCAATTTTTTTTTGATTTCCTTGAACAGTTTCTTATGGGAAGTCTATGCCAAGTCACTGAACCTAAAACTTCATCACCGATAATGAGTTATTAGCAATTAAAAATATCGGCCAAAAAGTTTGTGTTTAATAGGCGCGCTAACGGCTTATCACAGAGCTTTGCTATAAAGGAAAAAGTTGTTCGGCATGACCTGGAATAGACCCCTTTTGACAATTGGACCAAATTGAACGCACCGAAATGCCTCTCCCCATTATACCTAAAACGAAAAATGGCGATATTTTGGTGTGGTTACGTCGGAGGGCATTAACGTCAATAATAAAGTTGATTGCCCTTCGATGGCGAACATTTCATTCCTTGAAGTCAACATGATCCGACGCACCAAAATATTTTCACATCCGGAATATTCGATAAATATTGATATGGGTAGGTCGGATCACTTTGGCTAAAACACGGAAGTTGACCGCCTGCACGTGTAGATTATTTTGATTCTTTACACTGCTATGCTCCGACGAACCAATATGGCACTGCAGATGTGCACGCACGCACACACACCATCAAATCGGCTGCTTCACAAAAAACTCGATGTGAGTACGTCGCATCACTTCGGCAAAAACACAAAAGTTGACCGCCTAGTTATAGCGATCATTTTGATTCTTTACATCACTATGCTACGATGCAGCAATATAGCACAACTGCACACGCACGCACGCACGCACGCACGCACGCACACACACAATTATCCGCAGTGGCTTCTGTTTGTAGTTTCTCTGCATGCTGTGCCATTTGCTGATAGGTCATCCTGCTTTGTATCATTTGCATGACCATTAGTTGTGCACAACTTTGGTCAATGAAAAATACATGCGTACCCATTTTCAAACCACATGCTCACATTCTATACAATGAGTGTCTCCTACTGCACTCAGGGGATTCTACCAAGCATGCTACATATGTCATACATGGTACATATGTCGTGCATGCGTGCGTGCGTACGTGCGTGCATGTGTGCGTGCGTGCCTGCGTGCGTGCGTGCATGCGGGTGCCTGTATAGGTTTTACGCATCGATGTTTGTCTTACGAAAAAACACTGTATTAAGGAAAAATTTGCAGGCGGCTGCAAAAAAGGTGAATATGTGACGCTCTTTTGTTGGAGCCCAGTTTGAAAAAGAGGGGTATCAATTAAGGCATGCCTCATTTATGTATAGCCACTTATGCTTTGCAGCTGATCAACTTCAGTTTGAACAAACTGTGTATAAAAACCGAACCAAACGCAGCAACACGTCACATATTCGGCATTTTTTTGTGTGAGCTATCTCACTCACCCAAAATGCAACAGCAATCCTTTCACATCTCATCTATCTCTGGTCATTACCATCGACCTGGCACAGCCAAAGTTCCTACATAAATAATTGGCACCTTGCTAACATTTGTGAGATGTGGATTGCCACTACAGTTCAGTTAGTGATGTGTAGGTATACATATGGTACTGGCTCCATTCGTCATTTCCTTTTTGGCATTTACCCAATAACGCACTGCTCCTATACAACGTGTTTGCGTGCGTACGTGCGTGCGTGCGTGCGTGTGTTCGTGCGTGCTTGCGTGCTTGCGTGCGTGCGTGCGTACGTCTGCATAGTGGTCCATGTGCAAGACCCTGCGGTCCTTCCTGCCTGTCTTGCAACCACGTGGCATTTAGTCATGCGGCATATGTGAATGCAGGGTGTTCCAGTCCAGTTATAGGTCCTATGATTGCCACTGCTCCTTTCTATGCACACAAACACAAAAAAATGCCGAATATGTGACGTGTTGTTGCGTTTGGTTCGGTTTTTATACACAGTTTGTTCAAACTGAAGTTGATCAGCTGCAATGCATAAGGGGCTATACATAAATGAGGCATGCCTTAATTGATACCCCTCTTTTTCAAACTGGGCTCCAACAAAAGAGCGTCACATATTCACCTTTTTTGCAGCCGCCTGCAAATTTTGCCTTAATTTCAGTTTGGCTTGGGTTTCACTTTAGTTTGCACTTTTGGCGACGAATAATCAGGGTGTACGCGTCAGCGTACAACCCTAATATGTGACGACTTGCGCGCGCGAGAATTCGGATTTTTGATCGCCTATAACTTTTGATTGGCTGAACCGATTTCGGCGCGTTATGGGTCAAAAGAAGCGCACTCATCGGGGGACCGTACGTGCCACAGCGCGTTGCAGTATTGCTGCGCGTTAAGGGGGTACGCCCGAAAATGTTCCCGAAAAGTGTATTTTTTTTTTCGTGTTCTCCTCCCAGTTTTTGGAGCGCCACTCGCTAGTGCCATGGGCAATTGGAATGAAACTTGGCATGTGCAAGCGACCCATGATGGCAATTCTGCTACCAAAGGAATCGTCTCTGTGTCCTACCAAACTCGAGATATCGCCGATTTTATGCGTTTTTTCGGACATAGTCGTTTTTTTGGGGTGGTTTCCACCAAGAGTAAATCTCGAAAAAGTGCCCAATTAACCCCCAATTTTTTTTGATTTCCTTGAACAGTTTCTTATGGGAAGTCTATGCCAAGTCACTGAACCTAAAACTTCATCACCGATAATGAGTTATTAGCAATTAAAAATATCGGCCAAAAAGTTTGTGTTTAATAGGCGCGCTAACGGCTTATCACAGAGCTTTGCTATAAAGGAAAAAGTTGTTCGGCATGACCTGGAATAGACCCCTTTTGACAATTGGACCAAATTGAACGCACCAAAATGCCTCTCCCCATTATACCGAAAACGAAAAATGGCGATATTTTGGTGTGGTTACGTCGGAGGGCATTAACGTCAATAATAAAGTTGATTGCCCTTCGATGGCGAACATTTCATTCCTTGAAGTCAACATGATCCGACGCACCAAAATATTTTCACATCCGGAATATTCGATAAATATTGATATGGGTAGGTCGGATCACTTTGGCTAAAACACGGAAGTTGACCGCCTGCACGTGTAGATTATTTTGATTCTTTACACTGCTATGCTCCGACGAACCAATATGGCACTGCAGATGTGCACGCACGCACACACACCATCAAATCGGCTGCTTCACAAAAAACTCGATGTGAGTACGTCGCATCACTCGGCAAAAACACAAAAGTTGACCGCCTAGTTATAGCGATCATTTTGATTCTTTACATCACTATGCTACGATGCAGCAATATAGCACAACTGCACACGCACGCACGCACGCATGCACCCACAATTATCCACAGGGGCTTCTGTTTGTAGTTTCTCTGCATGCTGTGCCATTTGCTGATAGGTCATCCTGCTTTGTATCATTTGCATGACAATTAGTTGTGCACAACTTTGGTCAATGAAAAATACATGTGCACCTATTTTCAATCGACATGCTCACATTCTATATGATGAGTGTCTCCTACTGCACTCGAGGGATTCTACCGAACATGCTACATATGTCAGACATGGTACATATGTCATGCATGCGTGCGTGCGTACGTGCATGCATGTGTACATGCATGCCTGCATGCGTGCGTGTGTTACACATCGATGTTTGTCTTACGAAAAAACACTGTATTAAGGAAAAATTTGCAGGCGCCTGCAAAAAAAGGTGAATATGTGACGCTCATTTGTTGGAGCCCAGTTTGAAAAAGAGGGGTATCAATTAATCAATCATGCCTCATTAATGTGTAGCCACTTATGCTTTGCAGCTGATCAACTTCAGTTTGAACAAACCGTGTATAAAAACCGAACCAAACGCAGCAACACGTCACATATTCGGCATTTTTTTTGTGTGAGCCACCTCACTCACCCAAAACGCAACAGCAATCCTTTCACATCTCATCTATCTCTGGTCATTACCATCGACCTGGCACAGCCAAAGTTCCTACATAAATAATCGGCACCTTGCTAACATTTGTGAGATGTGGACTGCCACTACAGTTCAGTTAGTGATGTGTAGGTATATACATACTGGCTGGCTGGTTGTACTGGCTCCATTCGTCATTCCCTTTTTGGCATTTCACCCAATAACGCACTGCTCCTATGCAACGTGTGTGCATGCGTGCGTGCGTGCGTGCGTACGTCTGCATAGTGGTCCATGAGCAAGACCCTAGGGTCCTTCCTGCCTGTCTCGCAACCACGTGGCGTTTAGTCATGTGGCATATGTGAATGCAGGGTGTTCCAGTCCAGTTAGGTCCTATAATTGCCACTGCTCCTTTCCATGCACGCGAACACAAAAAAATGCCGAATATGTGACGTGTTGCTGCGTTTGGTTCGGTTTTTATACACGGTTTGTTCAAACTGAAGTTGATCAGCTGCAAAGCATAAGTGGCTACACATTAATGAGGCATGCCTTAATTGATACCCCTCTTTTTCAAACTGGGCTCCAACAAATGAGCGTCACATATTCACCTTTTTTTTGCAGGCGCCTGCAAATTTTTCCTTAATTTATCTTCTGGGGACTATTAAATACAGTAGAGTAGTACTGTACTGTAATGGCTTTTGCTGCGAACAAAGCATAAACCGGCCTTCTACAGAAGGGCTTTCACACATTCAAACGTACGTTTGGACAGACTCGCCTGGAGTTGAGGATCGTTGTACGAGAAGGACACTTGTCCGTCCGAGTTGACGCCAGAGCGAATGCCGCAATAGAGTCCCGGCAGTGCAATGAGAACCGGAAAGAGCCAGGCAAACGCCACAATCACCCGAAGACGTCCTTCAGTCCAGTACTAGAGAAGAAGAATGTTTAGCGCTTGTGTTGCACGTAAAAGCGCGGTCTATTTTCGCAATGACAACACATGAACAGTTGCCCGAAAGGGATGAGTAGGTGTTCTGCTCAATCGAGTCTCCTGTCATCGATGTTACTATCAACTTACAACACATCGTATAGTACGGTAGCTCACCGATTTGTAACTGGTTGGACAGAGCATGGCGTGGCACCGATTGACCGACAGCAGAATCACACCGATCGATTGAGCCGTAGTCAGGTAGACGATTCCATTTATCGATATCGATCTTAGGAAGTTGGTAGAGGTCGTGTTTTGGGCGAGGAATCGTCCCACTGCCGGTGTCGCGGTATAAGTCATCCCCAGGCTAACTCATCCCCGCGGTTAACTTAACCCGGGATAAGTCATCCGGGCGGATAACTTATTCCCCAAAACGTGCGGGCTATGTCATCCCCCCAGCGGGCTAATTAATCCCCCCCAGGCGGATGAAGTTGCATTGGGCGACGGGTGACGCGTGTTTATTTTTCATCAACGCAAATTCAACAGCAGTTTTGGTGCTTGATTAGAGACGCTTGATCAGATGTAAACACAGAAAAAACGCAGAAAACACAGACTTTAATTCTGCCTAATTCGTACGGCATCTGGGTTTACAAGATTTTTTACCTACGAATGTGGACGTGTTATATAATGCAAGAGGAGTATTAAAAATGTAGAGTTGGGAAAAATACGTTTTGACTTTGGACCGACGTATTTTTTTTAAATACGGTATTAAAAAATACCTACTGTTTTATACCTAATGAACATACCTAAAAAATGCCTATGGTTTATTTTCTGTTTTTTTTTTCAAATGTTTTATTATCTATTGTAAGTTGACACAACAAAACAGGCTTATGACTCCGATTTACGGCTATAACTTTACGATCACGACTACGGCCGCACTTCGACCAAACGTAGCCCTCAGCTGGCAGTGGCGGATCCAGAAAACTGTGCACGATCATACGGGCGTTGGTCAGGAACAGGGTCGGGAACAAGCAATAGAGGCGTCACGGGCGAGCAGCCACAATTGCACTACATTCCATGGGTGCCGTCGATGCAGCTGACTTACTCAGCATTCAGCCAATATTTACTTAGCCATCAGCCAATATTCCTAGCATACCAGCCGTTTTACTTAGCGTTCGGCAGATTTATACTTCAATGCAGCCAAATTTCTGGAGCAAATGCGCATCATATACTTAGCAAACAATTCGATGCATTGCGCAACCCACAGGAAGTCTAAATCTGCAAGTGAAACGTCCTCATGACTTTTAAGATAGGGGGATACATTGGCCCGGCTGGGGGATAAGTTATTCCGGACAAATGGGGGAATAAGTCATCCGGGGGATGACTTATTCTGGGGGATGACTTATTTCGTGACAGGCGCGAAGTTCTTTTGGGGCAATACGACGAGCAGGTTCGAATGCGCTACCGCGACGCCATCTAAAGAATATTCTGGTTCAGTATAGACGCACACACGCACAGTGCTGAATTTTGGCGGTTGAATTTGGGCTACCTGTTCTTGGTTTGAATTTGATTGTAGTGGGCACTATTGGGGAATTTACGGTAGATGATCTACGGGACGAGTGGCATGGCCGCTCACCGATGATCCCGACGTGCATGGCCAACCGAAAGAAGGGTTTGCAGAAGGGCTCCATTCTTCGAAATGTGTGCAGCGTCCAAACGTACAGTAGGAACAGAGGCACGGTGACTGCGGACAGGAAATACTTGAGCGGCGCGAAAAAGGAGTGCACGAACAGATCGACAAACGTGTCTTGATGGCCTTGCATTCTCAAACCTGAACTGGCAAGAAGCATGTTTTGGAGCAGAAAGAGAGAGAGAGAGAGAGAGAGAGAGAGATTTTTGTGAAGTTTAGACCAGGGACGGACTGCCGTCTCCTAAACGCTGGACTTAAGAGACGCTGTCTGAGAGGATCGACCTTTGTTCAACCAAAAAGGGACAAACTTTTTCGACCTTTGAATTTGTTTGTTATTCTAATCTATGTTAAAGGGTATCTAAATATAAGCATTTCATTACATTGACTCACTCCGCTACATAGCAGATATAGAGAGTTATGGATATTTAAAGGGTAAAAATTAAATTTTCTATAAAATTTACAAATTAAGCGGAAACTTTTTGAAACTTTTACAGTACATTAGGCGTAGGTATGCCAACACACAAGCCAACTTGCATCACTGTGCATTAATCAGGTGACGAGTTATACAAAAAATAATTTTTTCAGTTTCGGTTTTTTTGCAATTTTTTCTGCGTGTGCAGAGTGCTACAGAATTTTATTTGCTGATATGAAAGCGCTATCCAAGGCGGACATATTGGCATAAAAAACTTTGGATTTCACGATGCCTTTTTGTGTGAAAATAACGCTTAAAGTATGCCAACTTAAAGTGGCATAACTGTCGTTCATGTAAATGGATTTCACTGAAATCATAGGAAAAGATGTGGCAAGCCATGAGCTACCTTCCTTCTAAATTTCGACTAAAACGACCTATCACAGCCCAAGTTATTCGACGACAAATTTGGGCCATATAAAAAAACCCTGTACAAGCATGGGCAGCGGATGGCGTAGTGGTGGAGAATCAGCGTCTTGCACGCACGGTCCTGGGTTTGATTCTCAATGGAACCACTAAAAATGAGTCTTTCTCTATCCATGGAATTTCTCTTGTTGCCGCTGCCCTAGATGGTATGCTATATGGTCCATTGACAGCCTCCTAGCGTTGCAACCTAATCCAACTGTACAACAAAAACTGTACAAGCACATACAATCACACGCACACACACACACACACACACACACACACACACACACACACACACACACACACACACACACACACACACACACACACACACACACACACACACACACAACCACACACAACCAAACACACACACACACACAAATCCAATACCAAAGAAATTGGACAGGGGATGGTGGGTTATTTCATGAGGGGCTAATTATGAGTGGACGAATGAATCATCCACCAACCATCCCCCACCAATGAACGATTGAACGATCCACTCCAATGAAGACCCAGTTTGGAAGGAGGATGAACGCGCAGGGCGTGTGTGTGTGTGTGTGTGTGTGTGTGTGTGTGTGTGTGTGTGTGTGTGTGTGTGTGTGTGTGTGTGTGTGTGTGTGTGTGTGTGTGTGTGTGTGTGTGTGTGTGTGTGTGTGTGTGTGTGTGTGTGTGTGTGTGTGTGTGTGTGTGTGTATGTGTGTGTGTGTGTGTGTGCGTGCGTGTGCGTGTGTGTGTGTGTGCGCGCGCCTAGTGAGTACATACTGTAGTGCATGTGCAAATACCAAATCCCTTCCATGTGTTTTGCACCACCAAAGCTTTCCACATATCCACATTTCTAATTCACAGGTCCCCCTAAAAATTAGCTTCCTTCTTATGGCCCAAATGAAGCAAAATTAGCCCACTGTGGCTAACTAACAAGGTTTATGGTACAATGTATGCACATGGTGCATACACGTTGTCGTTGTGCAAGGCGGCATCAATCAACCGTTATTTTCACACTGAAAGGCTTCGCGAAATCTGAAGTTGTGTACACCAATATGTTCATATTTGACCGCGCTTTCATGTAAACGAGTAAAATTCACCAGCACTCTGCACAAACAGAAAAGTATCACCCACCTTTGCACACTCTTGTCCAAGGTGGCATACTTTAAGCGTTATTTTCTCACAAAAAGGCATCGTGAAATTCAATGTTTTTTATGCCAATATGTCCGCCTTGGATAGCGCTTTCATATCAGCGAATAAAATTCTGTAGCACTCTGCACACGCAGAAAAAATTGCAAAAAAACCGAAACTGAAAAAATTATTTTTTGTATAACTCGTCACCTGGTTAATACACAGTGATGCAACTTGGCTTGTGTGTTGGCATACCTATGCCTAATGTGCTGTAAAAGTTTCAAAAAGTTTTCGCTTAATTTGCAAATTTTATAGAAAATTCAATTTTTACAATTTAAATGACCATAACTCTCTATATCTGCTATGTAGCGGAGTGGGTCAATGCAATGAAATGCTTATATTTAGATACCCTTTAACATAGATTAGAATGAGAAACAAATTCAAGGGTCGAAAAAGTTTGTCCCTCCCATGGTCGATCCTCTCAGACAGTGTCTCTTAAAACACTCGTGCGGTGAGGGCGCCGTGCACTTACACGCCGTGCACGTATTTACAGTATCCGTGTACATAAATGAACACGTCGTGTGCAACCGTGACCAATCAATGTATTCATTCGTACAGTGTACACATACAAGGCAAATTTCGTACATAAAGTAATATATGTATGTACATCGTCCCTGCAAATTCGATCACTGCTACAGTACCTGCGAGGCCAATTGATGCGGCGAGTTGTACAATTACCCTTAGTACCTATAGTAATAGTAATACCTATAGTAATTTTCTGGACGGTCGTCTGGAGGCTTTGTCCAAATTTCAGAGCATCGACTCAACAACAGCACCCTGCCGCAACAACAACTTGTTGACGTCTTTTAAAGACAGCGCGTGTGCGCACGCAAGCAGCGAGCTCAACCAACACGTACACGCTTCTAGCAGCGAATTAGCCGGGCTTCGCATCAAGCGCTATCAATGGCCCGCCAGCCCTCTCTTGCGGACAATTTTCCCAGGAAAAGTACATTTCGAAATTGCGCCCCTTTCGCACGCCCTCTCTCTCTGTCGCGACGGCTCGCTGCCGCGCTCTAACGAGGACCCCACTAGTAATTCAGGCCTTACAAAGAGGGAATGACTAAATAAATTGTGAGAAGATGGAAATTGAAAAGTTGGATCGAAGTTCACGCCCACGGACGCATGTCGGATATTCGTAGCGGCAGTGGCACCGACAGACGAGACGACATTTATAAATGTATTAAGCGCACGCACGCACGCACGCACGCACGCACGCACGCACGCACGCACGCACGCACGCACGCACGCACGCACGCACGCACGCACGCACGCACCCACTGCATCACAAGCCATCGTATTCTAGGAGAGCGCTCTTACTCGCTACGTATGTACAAACACAAGCTTTGGCGTAAGCTTGACATTCTTAGCTACATATACATGTTCTGGCGCAACCAGCGGGTTCGGAAGCGTGCCAGTTAAGCGGATTGCTTGCTTCCTCTTGCTTAGCTGGACGTACATAATACCCGCGTCGCAGCGTGTATAAAATAAACTGTTCAAAGTAAAGGCACCGAGGGAAGGTACACAGCAACCTTTGATTGAGCTCAAGCTGATGCAAGAACGAAGAAACAATTTACGCAACATTGTACACGTCAGCATGCGCCAAATGTTCCTCTCTATTTCGGATCCTAGTGTGGCGCACGCTGTCCGCTAGACTTGCACAGTGAAGTCTTCCTTGAGCGCGGAACTAATGGCCCGCTTCCGCCGACACAAATTAGCTTAACGGAGGGCAATTTAGCTAACTATGCAGTCGCAGGTCCCGCCATAGCTCTAGTGCTATGACCTAATATTCATGTTAGGCAGCGTGTACGTGCCGACCGAGTAGAAAGAGAATACTTCGGTGTATCTTGATTCGGCTACACGATTTGGGGCTAATTCTACCAGTGTAACCTACCTAAAAAATCAAAATTTAGTGCCACAGTGAAATTATTTTGAAGCACGAGTCAGATTACATCGTTTCTCATGCAACAGCATTTTTGAGCTTGAGCGTCACATCTAATGTAGCTTACGGCTTCGAATACACCAAATTGGGTACCAAAAGGGAGCATTTTGGAGATTTAAACCTGCTCACTCAGCTGAGGCACTTGCCGCGAGGCACAATTAGATTGGCTGCATATTGAGTTTTCGCACTGCGGAAGGGATTCCGTCACCCACCCGAGTATACGCACACTTTCAGAGGGAGCTCAACGCAGCGCACAGCACTCGCCCGAGTAGTCGCGTAGAGTGCATTGCCGATGAGCGAGCAAGCACCTACATGGATGCAGTATGTGATACATTGTACAGAGTAGTGTAGGTACAAGAAGGTAGGTACCTATAGAGGGCACGACGTTCACGTAAAAAATTATCACTTGTCAGCCAGCTCGCTAGCACGGCGAACGCGAACATGGGAAATGTATGTACCTAGAGGATGCATACATAGTTGGTCTGTTGAGAACAATCGCACAAAGAGACACATTAGCAGGAAGGGTATAGGATGCAGCTGCTGAGCCGTGAAATCGCGTTACGTGGCGACGCAAAAAGGGATTCTAAGGGCAACGTGTTGTAGGTCGGTACAGGGCAACGTGTCCGTCTCCCTTGCTCGAATTTTGCCGCCACTCCAGTCATGAAATCCCTGACCCGTCACTATACATGTACAACATATAGTTTTAAATTTATAAAATATATATAAAAATAAATATTAGTTATTAAATTAAAAATTTTTAAAAATAAAAGTATGGAGTTTGTGAGTTTGTATGTAGGTAAAAATTTTGTTAATTATTTATTTTTTTGTTTGTTTTTGTTAAGTTTATAATATTTATTATTTATATGTTTTTTATGTTGTATAAAAGGTATACAGAGAGAAGGAGGAGAGAGAGAGAAAGAGAAAAAAGCGGAGGGAGAGAGAGAAAGGATAAGAGGTAATAGGTAGAAAGCGAAAGAGAGAGACGAGACGGAGCGACGAGAGAACGAGACGAGAAGCGACGAAAGAGCGACGACGACGACGACGACGAGACGACGGCGACGCGACGACGACGACGACGACGACGACGACGACGACGACGACGACGACGACGACGACGACGACGACGAGAGAGAGAGAGAGAGAGAGAGGTTTGTGTTTTTTGTTTTTTTTTTTGAAAAGGGGTATATAATTTTTTGTGTTTATTGTGTTGTTGTGTTTAGTGTTTCGGTTGGGATGGGGGAGGAAATGTTAAAAAAGAGAAGGGAAGAAGAAAAAAACGGGGGAGGGAAGGAAGAGATAAGGGAGAAGAGGGAGAGGCGGAAAGAGAAGGAATAGAAGAATTATTTTGGTTGTGTTATTAGGGGCGGGGGAGGAGAGGAAAAAGAAAAAAAAAAATATTTAAAAAAAAGTGGTTGTAGAGAAGAAGGAAACAAGTGAAAGATTTGTGGTTTTTTTGGTTTGGCTTTATTCGTTTGTTGTTTAACTGGGATTGAGAGATTTTATGGAATGTATTGGTGATGAGAACTACTGAGGAAAAATTAATTTTCAGAGTCGATTAAGGCTACATTACATGTACATACGGTTCTGTACGCACATTACATGTGTACAAACATTGTGCGCACAGATATTACGACATTACGCTCAGATATTATTACATCAGTGCGGCATGCTTTTCTTGAGACACTTTCTAATCGGAGACCGTTTAAACTTTGCTGCAAAGTAGCGTTGTTTCTTCAGCTGTTCGCGTTTTCTCGCTTGCTATCGACGGGGTTGGGGGGGGGGGTGGCTGGCAATTCTCACTTTTTCGAATTCGCGCAGCTGCGCGCCCTGGAGTTTGCAGTTGCGCCGCATCAGTTCCCAAGAGGAGGAGGTGGTGTTTGCGTTCGCTGCGCGGCCTCCGCCCCATCCGTCACTCTCTCTCTCTCTCTCGGTCGTCGTTTGCCGCCGTGGTTGTCCGTCTTTCGCGCCCCATCAATCATCATCGCCGCCACCCCGCCCTTCCCCCCTTCCCCAATCTCTCTGCTCCACTCTCCATACATATTTGTCCACCGCCCCGAAAAGTTGGAGAGGGAAACAGACAGACGGGCTGTGAGGGGCGTGGAGAGAGAGAGGCATTTGTCTTCCAACGAACCCATCGCAAAGTTAAGCCGCGGAGCCGCCGCGCGCCGCTAAACAGAAGTCCCCCGCGCTCGTTCGGCGCAATTTGCCACCACTCGAGCTGTAGTGGCGAGGAGGCACTAAAGCAAAAACTATGCACGGGGCCGAACTGGCCGCCGCCGCCGACGACGACTCACTTGGAGCCCACTCTCGAAGCTGACGGAAGACGGGCCGGTGTAAAAATGACGAGTCACTACTATGGGAGGCTGTCGGGCGGCGATACGAGGTGGATACAGAACCCGTGTCTCGTGGCGTTGATGCTCGCGATTCTCTTGGCCGGAACGAGAGATGCGGAAGCGCAACTCATCTGCAACTGCACGAGCCGAGTCACGCAGTTCTGCAGCGCAAGTGCGCGCGCGTGCGTGCGCGCGCGTGCGTGCGCGTGCGTGCGTGCGAGCGTGCGTGCGTGCCTGCGAGCGTGCGTGCGCGCGTGAGCGCACGTGCGTGCTTGCGAGCGTGCGTGCGTGCGTGCGAGCGTGCGTGCTTGCGTGCGCGCAGGCGTACGTGCGTGCGTGCGAGCGAGCGAGCGAGCGAGCGTGCGTGCGCGCGTGCGTGCGAGCGAGCGTGCGTGTGTGCGTGCCCACCTGCTCGTTTTGTTTTTGCGTCCAGACACGTGCAACGCCGACAACGTGATGGCGATGATTCGTAGTCTGATGGAGCGGCGTCGACACACGGCCGAGAGGAACAAGGTCCGAGGCTTCGTGTCGAGCATCAACTCCGAGGACTGCCTGACGATCAATCACTCGGCCAGGAAGTACCCGTTCGACTTTGCGGTGGAGGAGGCGAAGGTAATTTGTTTTGCAACAATTTGTTGACTGAATACGCAGACTTCCATATCAATGAATTATGTACCTCATGCTGTCGTTGCCCCAGCAGACTGCAGACGGCTTCTTCTAAACGTCTGTGGCAGCCCTCGTGTCTAGTGCCTATAGACAGGAAAGCGTCATGGATACTGTATGAGTATGATGAGCTATTGGGCCAATGACGGCTTCCTAGCTTTGCCGGAAGTCCAACAACAGTTACCATTGCTTGCGCAATACCAGCTCATACACTACAGGAAACCACGCTTTCACTTGCGGTCTAAAAGCATAGTACACTCTAAGAGCATTGTGGTCCAAATGAGCATAGTTACCCTAGGCCTGCCTGTGTAGACTCACTCACAAGCCGGCAAACTGTTCGATCGAAATGACGCATTTGCAGAACTGGCAGCCCGCCTGTTTCCTGACCAGAGACCGCAGGAACAAGAACGCTCGCTTCTGCGGCCTCGCGCCCTTCAACGAGCGCCGATTTGGGACGCTCACTTCTGACGGACTGAACAGGCTCATCGCCGCCTATGTCTACGACTACGTCGGCTGCCACAACAAGACCGTCAGGGCGCCTCGTTTCTACGCCGACTTGCACTACTGCAGAGACACGGCCTACTGCAATTCGCAAGAACGTATGGTTCCGAGAGCGGTCCTTACTATGGTCGTTGTTACGACTACGATCGCAGCGACAGTGTCCTCCTACTTTTCAAACTGCGGTGGTGCGTAAGATGCTATAGACGCGCACACACTAAAATTGTTGAATCTCTTTGCTTGGCGTCAAGCAGTCGCGCAGCAAAGTTAGGACACGGGTGCCTTGGCGTTTGATCATTTTTTTCCAAATTTTTTTGAGTAGGCATGAAAGGTGATTCAGCGTTGGACGGTGATGTCACTGTACAAGAGTGGAAAATGTGAGAAAACACACTGTTGTCTGACACCGTTCCCTATCAAATGCGATCGACGTGGAAGTCGCGCGACTTGGCAACCCAATAATTCGGGTATTGTGGGTTAACTTTCCCACTTGGCCGAGTGGGAGTAGGGTGGGGGGGGGGACAGCACTTTTGCTTGGGTGGAGAGTGCCTATGACCACCGCTTCCCACTCCAGCCCCCCCCTCCCCGCTCCTAACCAGTTTGTTTCCAGTTGCTCGGTGAACCGTTCCAACGTTTCCCACTTGCTCCGTCTCCCGATTGCTCTACCAGTTCAGCGCTTGTGGCTCTGCTCGTTTTAGATGTACGTAGCTCTTGTTCCAGGTGATGCAGCTTTGGCAAGGCAGAGAGGCCGACTTTTGCAGCTGTAGCAAGTAGAGGCCGGTCGTCAGCTACAGGAGCCGAGCGCTGAGTCGGCCAACGTGTCGAGCTGCTGGTCCACGTGCCAAGCGCTGATACAGCAGTGTGTCGAACGCCCTGGCCAATCAGCGTGGCGACCAGTCCGCCTGCCGACAGATCAGCGTGCCCGCCCAGTGCACGTGCTGGGCGCACTCGCAGATTAGGTGGCGTTAGATCAGATCAGCAGATCAGATCCCCGTGAGTCACGGGCCGCCTGACCCAATCTGCCTGTCGAGAGGGCGAGTCGGCTGGGAGGAGGTCGATGCGGTCGTTCCTATTCACAGTGCTCTCGCGATGCGCCCTGGGACCGAGCGCAATTTTGAAAGGCGTCGGGCTGCTGAACATTGTGCATTTGCCAAAGTTTGCAGAAAGAACAGAGATCGCTCAGTTCTCTCTTATGTAGCGGTAGTTGCGCTGTGTGCGGCGCTGTACTGAAGCGGCAAGTCTGACTGGCCCTTTCTGCACACCAAAACTGTACAATTCAGTTGAACACAAAAGGGATACGACACAGTACTATACATACGGAAACGAAACGAAAACGAACGAAAGGAAGGAACGAAGGAACGAAACGCACAACGAACACTGATCTGGTATGTACACTGGCTCTGGTTGTCGAATGAGCGAGGGTATTTATGTGCAGTGAGGGGAGGGGAGAGAGACGTTATCTCGGCGTCGTTCGCCTGTGCGGCGGGTGTCCAGTCCGGTCTTGCAGCAGGCGCGCTGCCGGTTACGCGAACTTGATTCCCCCCCTTACCATTTTGAGCGTTGAGCAAAAGTTGCAAATCGTTCATAACCACAGATTTTTTTATTAGCGTGCTCATTGTAATGTCGAACATCTAGCAAAGCAGATTGGTGTGTACAGATGCTTATCAAAGTCTTGCGCGGCGCATCGTGCATCCACACAGATCCAATCTGCTTTCTCCTATGTGTACGTCAACAAACGTGCACTATGCTAATGACGCAGGAGCACGGTTCAGACCCACGCGGAGCAGCAGAGTTCCAGTATCATATCTGACGATAGATACGTCAGTGGTCGCTCCGTGTCCAACAGCAGCCACTAGTGTCTGCCGACCCTTTCAGCGGGCACTCGCCGCATTGTCAGAGCTGGCCTCGCGCAAAAAACGTCTCTCAACGCTTGTACCGCCACGCCTCCAAGCGGGTCAACAGTGGCGAACTGACTCCGACTCAAGGAGCAGAGGAGATTCGCAGGAAGAGAGCCCGACTTTTGAGAGACGAGCGGCGGTGCGGCGCGCGCGAAACAGCGGCGCCGCGCCTACGTCGATCTGGACGCCAGCCTCGTAGTGGCGAAAAATAACCTCCTGTACAACATCAATCGCCCGCTGACAGCTGCACAGCGTCGTCAAACGCTGCTCAAGTTTTGCAGACGCGCCGCCCGCTTTTTTGGACGAGGGAGGACGAGGGAGAAGTAAACGTGTGTGTGTATGTGTGTGTGTGTGTGTGTGTGTGGGTGTGTGTGTCTGTGTGTGTGTGTGTGTGTGTGTGTGTGTGTGTGTGTGTGTGTGTGTGCGCGTGTGTGTGTGTGTGTCTGTGTCTGTGTCTGTGTGTGTCTGTGTGTCTGTGTTTTGGACTTTACACAGGGCGCGTTGTTGTTGAGTGAGAGTTCAGTTACCAATATTCCTTTGGCCACGATCGCACGAGACACGTCGAGAGAGCGAGCGAGCGAGCGAGCGAGAGAGTTGTCGTCCGTCGCGATCAGTCGCGCACACCAGAGCGAATTTCCAACCAGGAACGATTGCCGAGCGCTGAAGCAAGAATCGGACGGACATGGCGGTAGTGGAGTTGGCGAGTCTGGGAGTGTCAGTGGCGCAGATGGTGCTGCCGATGCTGCCTATGAAATTCTACGTGCCGGCGAGAAGCTGTTATACGTGAGGCGCTTTTGCTACGCACGCGAGCACGCACGCACGCACGCACGCACGCTTGACGTCGATTTTCATGGGCGCCGCGTCCAGCAGCATCGGCAGCAGCATCTGCGACAGCGACACTCCAGGACGCGCCAACTTCACTACCGATTCTACCGGCCGCCCTAATCTGCCTGTTCGTTTTCTGGCCCACAGGCCCGGAAGAAGAAGAAGAAGTGGTGGTGGTGCCTGAGGAACAATTTCTAAACATCACTGGTGCGTTGCCTGACTAACATTTTGTGCCTGGAAAAGGTTTCTGTGAACATTTTTTCTTCGTGCCGCCCACTAACTGAACTGCGGTCTGCGTATACTGAGTTTCGCTGGCGCTACACATCTTGTCTGTACCCGTCTGCTCCCAATGTATTGACTTTATGTGCATTTCCTACTGTAAAATGTACATACATGTCTGTACGTACTGTGGATTCTCTAATAATGCCCCTCCTCCAATAGTACCACCCTCTCTAGGGTAGCCGCAGTACATAGTGCCCTGGCTTGAAGCCGAGGGTTGAAAATGGTACCTATTCCCAGAATCCCAGTGAGGGGACTACTGGAGAATCTGGCGTGCGTTTTCGTGTGACCTCTTCTTCTACAGGTCAACTTCTTCTCTTTGGTGGCGAGGACCCGGAGCTGCGCGACCAACCCGCGGACTTCTGGCATTCGACGTGGAGAGCGGCGCGTACCACCGCATCGGCAACCTCACCAGCGCGCGCGCCGGCATCGTCGCCGCCAGGCATGGCGACCAACTCATGGTGCTGGGCGCGGCTGGATCCGTGCCCAAAGGTACAGCACATACATAAATAAAGATCATGTCTCGACACGTTCTGTCTCGAGACGCGTCTCAAGACGCTGAGCGTCTCAAACGTCTCCCACGCTATAAGATAGGAAGGCGACGCGGAGCGCGTCTCATTAGATAGCCAATGAGCGAAAGACGCGACAGCGGGATGGGAGGGAGGGATGGGTGTAGCAGTAGTGTGCGTCATTTGGTGTTTTGCTTGTGAGCGTCGGGTATTGCGTTGCGATTATGGATCAGTCGCTGTTGAAACAAAGGACAGATTTCTTAGTCGAATTTATTGAAGACCGAACAGGCCCTGTCGTGTGGCTGTCTATGCACGGCTAAGCGACGAGTCGCCATGACCCTGATGCATGCAGGAAGAGATCGCAGCCGGTGTCGGCATATTTCGAGAGTCTGGTGAGGCGAGTTCCTTTGTATTGCCATATAATTTTCATTTGAAGTGAGCGCAGTTAAAATCGCTGCGATTTAGGCGCGGCGCGAGCGTTGTTTACCGGACGCGCATGCTGGCCGTCGACTGACGGTATTCACCCTGGAGCATCGCCTCATGCAGTGCTGCCATCGTGGTTCTTGCTCACGGAAGCACCCCCAGCCGAGCAAGGCCGGAACAGACGCTGAGAGCAGCAACGATGGCGCCTACTCACCTGCTTGCTGCTTTAAAACATGGTATTCTTTAAGATGTTAAACAATTAAACATGTACTTTGTTAATCAACTTCATTCTTTTGGGTCAATCATTTAAACTTGCATTTGCGTGTGTGCAGTCATTATTACTTTGTTTTCACGTCAACTCATAGGTTCAACTGCGAGAGTGGAGCTGCTCGTCGTACGCAAAGAGCACCGCTCCAACGAAAACGGCACTGAAGACGAAGAAATGTTCTCAATAAAGAGAAAGCGACACCGATCTTGAAATATAAAATAAAAGAATGGCGCTTATTATGTTTTGTATCGACGTTTTGCAATGTCAGTATTGTCTCGCTCGCATGTTAGCTGTGAGCCTGTGAGTGTTGTATGAGGCTAAGGTCTGTGCGTCCACAGCGTTTGGCCTTGCGTCTTAAAGCGAATTTAAACCAATGTCAGAATAAAAAATCGTAACAACAGAAGTGCATCCCAAATAGCAATGACTCGCTTAACAAAGTCCCAATTTGGAACATTCCAAAGCCAAGGTGCAGTATATATAGGCAGATTCCTCCAAACCAAACAACATTTTCTACGCAAAAGCGTCATGATACTTCACACGCGGCAGACTCAACACAAGCAAAGACGCCCACAAGCTAATTACGCAGCGCCGTTGTTCCTCCAAACGTTGCTCTCATTGGCTATCCAGCGGGCCACGCCTTCCTATGCTTTAGCGTGTGAGACGTTTGAGACGCTCACCGTCTTGAGACGCGTCTCGAGACGGTGATTGACGTTTATTTATGAATTGACGGTATGTACCTACAACGTATCAAAACTATATGCACGACCCACCCCATTTTGAAAATTCTGGTTGGACGGATTTGTAGCTGAAATTCAACATGCATAGGCCAAACAAAAACGCTAAAATATTTTCTACCCCCTGAACAAATGCAAACTACCCCACCGAATGCAATGTCACTACCCCCCTGAATAAAACTATTTACCCCCTCATTGCAACTACCCCCTGAACAAATGAAAATACCCCTCCGAATAAATGAAACTACCCCTTCAAATAATTCCAAGTACCCCTACAAGAAATGCATTTCTGCCCTGCGCTCAAAACTACCCATCCAAATAAATGAAACTACCCCTCCCAACAAATGAGATTTCCCCCGATTAAATGAACTTGCCCCCTGAATAAGTGAATGTGTCGAGCAAGCAAGCGCCACAAACGTCACACGAACTTGGCGTGGTTGGCGCCTGCATCATGACTCCATTGTGTGTCAAGTGTAGCGCGCACGGCGGGCGGGGCGGGGCGAGGCGACTAACCTGTGGGGTCGTAGTGACTCGACCACTTGCCCACCATCGTCTCGATCTTCGGCAGCAACTCGCCCATGGAGAGGCGCTTGCGCAGGGTGTACTCCTTCTTGATGACGCCGTTCTTCGCTTCCAAAGCGTTGTTCGTGGACGGCGTCCACTGTGCGTATCCCTCAAACCTGCACATACACACAACACAACACACACATATATGTACCGCAAGTCATGAATGTACCAGTGAAACGTACGTACCAGTTCATGTTTGAGTCTATCCATGTCGAGCGGAAGTACTGCAGCCAGCTGTCGACGTCGCTCGACACTTTACCGCCCGTGTCTTCAACGAAGGCACTCCACTTGTTGAAGAAGAGCGCGACGGCTACGTCGAAGACGGCCTGGGTCTGCGAGAGCTGCAGAGCTTCGACGTCTGCGCGTATGCGTGCTGCGACTTCAGGCTTGTGGATCTTCTTCAGTTGCGTGTCTATCGCCCGAAGAACGTGTGCCCAGCAGTTGACGCGCTTTGTAGCGGTGCCGTAAACGCTCTGAAAAAAAAAAGACGAACTGTGACGTTGCTTGACGAAAAATGGCAATGACCTGGAAGGCAGCAGTGATCGCTCCGGCGTTGTCAGCGACCACTGTGTCGAACTGCAGCTGAAAGCCAAGCGCCAGCGCGGAGTCGTTCAGCTGGCGAAGCAGGAACTTGTAGTCTGCCGCCTCCTCGTTGGTGCAGAGCGCCACGGCCAGCGGGTGGTACTTTCGGTGGCGGTCGACAGTCCCAACTACTAACAGCGGAAAGCCGTTCCAGTTGACCTTGTACGTCGCGTCCGTGCAGAGCACAGACGCGGCCTTGGCGTTGTTGAGGAGTCGAGAGGTCGAGAAAAAGACGCGGAAGCCTAGCTTCTGGCTCGTGTTAACCTTAACAACAGCTGCGAATTGTGCTGAAAACCTCCAAAACAACTGCAGGAATGTCCGGTCCAAGGCTGGCGACGTCGGCGCATCTGCTGGCGCACCACTCACGCAGTTGAGATAGCTTGACGATGGGCGGACTGCTGGCCGCCCTGACGCGCTGCAGGTAGCTGACGACCTTTGATTTCGGCGCTTCAAGGCCAGCAGATCGCATGTTGTCCAGGATAAAGTTGGGCTTGGAAATGCCTATGACATTGACATGCAATCGCTTAGACGTACAATTGTATCGTTAAAAGAGAATGCCGCACCATCTTGCAGCTGCTTGTCAATGTTCTCTTTCTGCAGTAGAGTGAGGCCGCGGTCTCCTGGGGCCGCGCCGTCGCGCATCCGGTGCTCGTGAGCCACGCTGCTCTGCATCCACGTGACACACTGTGAGTCGGCGTGGAGCAGCAGATGGCTGCGCACCGGACAGGTCAGGGCGCCAACTTTCACGCCCCAAGAGCACCGGAACCATATCTTCCGCCCCTCCTACAGCAGAGAAACGGTCGCGCTCGATATATACTTCCAGCTCCTTCGCTTTACTTAAAACCTCCGTATCCTTGATGTCTTTTTGGTTCCAAGCCTTCGCGGTAGCCACAGCTGTGCGCGCGTCCTCCAGCGAGTTGAACTTGGCCATCGCTTTGTACACTACAGGCGCGCCGCGAGCAGACTTGGGAGGAGGCGACTTGGAGTCGGAGTCAGAGTTGTCTGACTCATACAGCGGATTCAGAGGGTCGAGGAACAGTGCCATAATTCGGTTCAGATGGCACACTGCACAAATGTCACTGCGATTCCATATTCAAGCCTAACCGCGCCGCCTCGCATGCTGCGAGGACGCGTGCAATCATGATTTCAGCTCTGTGTGTGGTCCCTGTGGGCGCTGTCTGGGTAGGTATAGACAGCGTCTTGCGATTTCATCGCTGCACGACGGCGTGGTTGCTGCTCGGCGTGGTTGCACGGGACGGGGCAGCGTTGCGGGGGCGGGGAGGGGGCAAGTTCATTTAATGGGGGGGAAATCTCATTTGTTGGGAGGGGTAGTTTCATTTATTTGGATGGGTAGTTTTGAGCGCAGGGCAGAAATGCATTTCTTGTAGGGGTACTTGGAATTATTTGAAGGGGTAGTTTCATTTATTCGTAGGGGTATTTTCATTTGTTTAGGGGGTAGTTGCAATTAGGGGGTAAATAGTGTTATTCAGGGGGGTAGTGACATTGCATTCGGTGGGGTAGTTTGCATTTGTTCAGGGGTAGAAAAATTCATAGCCAAACAAAAATACATGACCAAATTAAAACGTCATGCAAAACGAACAACCGAGCGGCGAGATATGTAGGCACAGTGACAAATGAGCAATCATCCAAGGTAGAGTGTGAGTGACTAATCTTGTCAGTAAGCTTGCGGCAGCTCGATCCTTAGAGATTTCGACTTGCTGTCACCGCTTAACCCGTTTCTTGCCAAACGGTATGCAATAAAAGACGGCCACTTCAAGATTGCATCTAGATAGCGTGTGTGCAACAATCTTGTTTCAATAGAGAGACGCGTCTGGACCGACTTATTCGACGTGGAGACGCGAGCAACCGTTCGTGGGCCCGACGCAGTCCAGGCGCGCTGGCTGGCAGGCGCTGCCCTCATTGGTAAAGGCCGCTTGCAGTACGTGCGTGCGTGCTTGCATTCGTGCTTGGCGTGAGTGCCTGCGTGCTTGGAGTGCGTGCGCGCGTGTTTGGCGTGCGTGCCTGTGTGTTACATGCCTGCGTGTTACATGCCATTCGTGTACTTACTTATATTACCAACGTGTATCTACATGTGCGCTTTTGGAGTTGGACTGCTCCGCGTCCTCCGCGCTATAGGCAGCGACATGTAGGTGTGCGGCGGCTTGAGCGCAAATCGCTTGCTCGACACGTGCGAGGTCTACTCGTTCGAGAGCGGAGGAGACTGGCGACTCGTCGAGGCGCTCTTGCCCACGCCCCTCCACGGAGCGGCTGCCGTTGCGGATGACTCAAACAATCTGTTCCTATTTGGCGGTGACAACACCCCCCAAGGCAGCGAACTAGGCCTTTTTCCGGTCGCGCAGACCATCAAGGTGATGCTAAACTGTGCGCTTGTATGACACAGTAGGTCGCGTCAATTACAATTTCCCTTGAGCGGGAGGCGACGTAACATCCCAGCGTGGGGGTGGGGGGGGGGTCTTCCACTCCCGAAACCCTAATGTTGTGCGTGGTGTGGTGGATGCTCAGAATGGGGAAGTTGTGGACGAAAATCGCGTCAAAGTAAAGGGTCAACGGGGAGTCTAAATACGGTATTTTTAGTAGGTGTTTCGTAGGCTCCATCGGACGGGGCACGCTACGAATTCACCCTCGCAGTCTTCGGAGTGTTATTGGAGATTAAGCGGCTGGGGCAGTGCGAAAAGAGACTACAATATCTTCTATGTACGTGCCTTATGCATTTTAGTACAACGTCGACACGAAGGCGTGGACGAGACTGGCAGATTTGCCCACTCAGCGACACGTACATACCTGCTGCGGTCTACCTGAACGAATCCAACAGCGTCGTGTTGTGCGGCGGAGCGAGCGCCGTGCAACCGCGCGCGCAGAGAGTGCTACGTCTAATCTATGACATTGCTGAGGACCAATGGTGAGAGTCTGTCTGTCTGTCTCTACACAAATACCTAGAAGGCAAATAGTAAACACTATGATTTGCAGTTCCACCCCTTTTCTTAGGCCCCCAATAATTGCACTCCCTCCCAAGAGCACTTTTAGTATATTGGCCATCCCCTATAATTACGCCCCTCACTTAATGGACCATCGTCTGGAAAGCAATTTTCTCGGTGTCTGAGCGTATGGTGGCGCGTAGGAACAGTGTGCATGCATTGTGCATGTATAAAACAGGTACGTCAGTCTGTTTCGCTCAACGGCGACCTTAACTTTCCCTCAACTACCTAGGCTTGGGCGCGTATTTTTTTCAAACGCATTGTTAGTTAACACCCGCCCGCCTTCACCAATCCCTCTATACCTACACGTACGGTGCGTAGGTCATCGTTCCCGCCGATGAGTCGACGGCGCGCCGCATTCCACCTGGTGCAAAAGGGTGACACGAAGGAGGGCCGACTGTACGCGCTGGGCGGCGAGAGCCAGAACTTCGTGCCCATCGACTCCATAGAGTGGTTCGACTGGGCCCGCCGCGAGTGGGTCGCCTCCAAGGCCCGACTGCCCTCCCTCGTGCACACCTACGCGCTCGTCCAGCTCTGAGAAGACTCTGAGACGGCGGGCGCCTGTAATGATGTCCGCCAGGACGTCCACCAGCCGACCTACACTTGTACACACCGTACTCCGACAATCTTCTCTCTAACTCCGGACTCCAACAGCGCTGAACTTTCCCAAGGACGCCAGCCACCCGCCGACCAGTCTCCAGCAGCCAGGCGTCGCGTCTACCCCTCAAGCGCCGCCAAGCCAAGCCCCTGCCGACTGGACTGCAGCTGCGCCCTCTGATCCAGCCGCCGTCGGCGCTCAAGGCCTGCCTACGGCCCAAGCGGCATCCCTCTGCTGACAAGCGGCGGCGGCAGCGCCGTGTCAGGAACTTGATTCCCCCTCTTACCTTTTTGAGCGTTGAGAAACAGTTGCAGAACGTGCGCAGAACGTGCACAGTTGTTTTGTTTTCAATATCCACAGGAAATGAGAGGCACCGAGTGTCCACAAAGGATAATAGAACATAATCACAGGTGTACGGCAACGAAAAGACAATCACACGTTTACTTCTCCCTCGTCCTCCCTCGTCCAAAAAAGCGGGCGGCGCGTCTGCAAAACTTGAGCAGCGTTTGACGACGCTGTGCAGCTGTCAGCGGGCGATTGATGTTGTACAGGAGGTTATTTTTCGCCACTACGAGGCTGGCGTCCAGATCGACGTAGGCGCGGCGCCGCTGTTTCGCGCGCGCCGCACCGCCGCTCGTCTCTCAAAAGTCGGGCTCTCTTCCTGCGAATCTCCTCTGCTCCTTGAGTCGGAGTCAGTTCGCCACTGTTGACCCGCTTGGAGGCGTGGCGGTACAAGCGTTGAGAGACGTTTTTTGCGCGAGGCCAGCTCTGACAATGCGGCGAGTGCCCGCTGAAAGGGTCGGCAGACACTAGTGGCTGCTGTTGGACACGGAGCGACCACTGACGTATCTATCGTCAGATATGATACTGGAACTCTGCTGCTCCGCGTGGGTCTGAACCGTGCTCCTGCGTCATTAGCATAGTGCACGTTTGTTGACGTACACATAGGAGAAAGCAGATTGGATCTGTGTGGATGCACGATGCGCCGCGCAAGACTTTGATAAGCATCTGTACACACCAATCTGCTTTGCTAGATGTTCGACATTACAATGAGCACGCTAATGCGTGACTCGGCTCGTGCAGTTGCAGATGAGTTGCGCTTCCGCATCTCTCGTTCCGACCAAGAGAATCGCGAGCATCAACGCCACGAGACACGGGTTCTGTATCCACCTCGTATCGCCGCCCGACAGCCTCCCATCGTAGCGACTCGCCATTTTCACCGGCCCGTCTTCCGTCAGCTTCGAGAGTGGGCTCCAAGTGAGTCGTCGTCGGCGGCGGCGGCCAGTTCGGCCCCGTGCATAGTTTTTGCTTTAGTGCCTCCTCGCCACTACAGCTCGAGTGGTGGCAAATTGCGCCGAACGAGCGCGGGGGACTTCTGTTTAGCGGCGCGCGGCGGCTCCGCGGCTTAACTTTGCGATGGGTTCGTTGGAAGACAAATGCCTCTCTCTCTCCACGCCCCTCACAGCCCGTCTGTCTGTTTACCTCTCCAACTTTTCGGGGCGGTGGACAAATGGTTACGCGAACTTGATTCCCCCCCTTACCATTTTGAGCGTTGAGCAAAAGTTGCAAATCGTTCATAACCACAGATTTTTTTATTAGCGTGCTCATTGTAATGTCTGAACATCTAACAAAGCAGATTGGTGTGTACAGATGCTTATCAAAGTCTTGCGCGGCGCATCGTGCATCCGTACACAGATCCAATCTGCTTTCTCCTATGTGTACGTCAACAAACGTGCACTATGCTAATGACGCAGGAGCACGGTTCAGACCAACGCGGAGCAGCAGAGTTCCAGTATCATATCTGACGATAGATACGTGAGTGGTCGCTCCGTGTCCAACAGATATAGCCATTAGTGTCTGCCGACCCTTTGGCGGGCACTCGCCGCATTGTCAGAGCTTGGCCTCGCGCAAAAAACGTCTCTCGACGCTTGTACCGCCACGCCTCCAAGCGGGTCACAGCGCAACAGTGGCGAACTGACTCCGACTCAAGGAGCAGAGGAGATTCGCAGGAAGAGAGCCCGACTTTTGAGAGACGAGCGGCGGTGCGGCGCGCGCGAAACAGCGGCGCCGCGCCTACGTCGATCTGGACGCCAGCCTCGTAGTGGCGAAAAACAACCTCCTGTACAACATCAATCGCCCGCTGACAGCTGCACAGCGTCGTCAAACGCTGCTCAAGTTTTGCAGACGCGCCGCCCGCTTTTTTGGACGAGGGAGGACGAGGGAGAAGTAAACGTGTGATTGTCTTTTCGTTGCCGTACACCTGTGATTATGTTCTATTATCCTTTGTGGACACCCGGTGCCTTTCATTTCCTGTGGATATTGAAAACAAAACAACTGTGCACGTTCTGCGCACGTTCTGCAACTGTTTCTCAACGCTCAAAAAGGTAAGAGGGGGAATCAAGTTCCTGACACGGCGCTGCCGCCGCCGCTTGTCAGCAGAGGGATGCCGCTTGGGCCGT
>JASAMY010002848.1:0-54930 GCA_030248085.1 Paralinhomoeus sp. GSCO2_6 | reverse complement strand
CCTTTATTAGCCTATTTCACACTGCAAAGTCTCTAATTGGTCAGAGGAAGCTCGCATTTTGCTGAAAGCTTGAAGTCAGCATGCATTTTGCACTGTGAAGTCCATAAGTGAATGGAATGGTTTTTCCGGTCAAACGCTGGTCAAACGATATACTTGGGGTTTCTAAGGAGGATTTTTGTTGCAGAATGTGCAGAATTTCGGCGCTTTTTTTTCTGGCAAAGAATGCATTTTCATTGCTCTATGCGTTTTTTGGGTAGAGTTAGCACAACAATTGCCCGCAGCTCTACCAAATTAGGACCTAAAAATCATGCTTCAGCACCTCCTCTAAACATCTTTCTTTGCCCTCGCAAAACCAAATACTGGCTACATCACTGCTTTAAACAATCCCCAATAATGCTGATTAAGGTTATTTAGTTCATCCAGGTTGCTTTTTCAGTAGATTTATGGGGTTTAAAGCATAGGTGTAACTGAGTAGGGTGTAGGTAGGGGTCACCCCTCCCCCAGCTTCGGTCAATCCGGCGCAAAAAGTAGGACCACCCCCCCCCCCCCCAGCTGTAGTCAAACCTGCACTGACTGCAGGTTACCCCTATGGCTGATTGTGTGTATTTGTTGTATAATTATCAAAAATTTAGCCTGCGGCGCAGTATTTTACAGTACCTACAGATTATTTTGGAGTCTTTCGAGAGTGTTTTTTTTGTCCAAAAATTCAGCAATTTTTGTGTTTTTGTGTTTGTTCAGCGTTACACGAAGCGTTTTATAGTCATTGTTGAGAACGGGAGACGAGAAATGTATGGAATTTGGCCGTGCAAGTAACCCCATCGACTTTTGAAAAATCTCCGGTTTTACCCAGCCCTCCCAGTTACACCTCTGGGTTAAGCGCACTAAAAGTGTGGTTTTTGCCTCTTTTTTGGCACTTTTTGGACAATTTGTGACAACCATTTTTTTTTAGTTTCCTCGTCAAAGTCTGCACTTGCTTGAACTTCATCTAAGTTCACAAGCAATGATAGCAAAACTAGTTTAAATTTTTTGAAGTGCACTTACCCTAGAAGCAACCCGACGAGAAGATGTGGAGAAATGGGGAGGGGATGAAAGGATTTACAGCCAGACCAGAAATTTCCAGGCTGAGCACTGAGCGTGCCCGTCTATGGTCAGAATGCCACCTTGTTCAGCCGCTCAAGGAGATGTAAAGTTATGTGCTTGATGAGCAAGGAGCACACCTCCTCTCTTCCCTCCTCGCTCGCTAGGTGCCTAGGAGGTACGTGGGCAAGATAGAAAAAAAACGTAAGCCGAATGCGTGTCGGTGCCTATAGCTGTAACAGGATGTGGAGGAGTGGGGGGGGGGGTAGGTGGCCGATTTAGGTGGGGTGGGGGGTCTCGGGGAGCAGAAAAGTGGGGGGGGGGTAGCTGGCCATTTTTTTCAGTTATATATACTGGCACTTTTTGGTAGAGAATGGGGATGAATAGGCCTAGACAGTGTTGTTTGGTGTTTTATGGTCATATTAATTAACCAAAATACACAAATCTACGCACTTTATAGTTCTAAACAGAGCTGTGAAAATCCTTTGGAGGAAAATTCTGGGGGGGGGGGGGGGTCGGGGTGTGCAAAAATCGTGGGGGTCCACAAAGCACCACCCCCTCCCCCTGTTACAGGTATGGGTCCAGCGCACAGAGCAGTGTTGCCCTCTCCATTGGAGGCGTTGGCGAAAGCGTTGCCTTCCAGCAGAATTTTCGTGAGATTCACGTGCCCTTTACTGGCGGCCCTGTGCAGCGCTGTCGCGCCGAATTTGTCCTTGAGATTGACCGGGGCGCCACTTTCCAGCAACAGTTTTGCAATCTAAAAAAAATAATTAAAAGAAGGCACTGTCATGCACCACATTGGGGCGGCGGATATACATAGGTGGGCTCAGGGGTGGTCTAGGGGGGGTTCACCTCCCCCCTGGCGGTGGCCGTCCCGCTTTTTGCGGGAGCGACCCCCCCCCCCCTGGCCATCGCCATCCTGGAGAACTTGCGGGAAGACCCTCTCTCAATATTAAAAAAAATGGGTAAAGATGCGTGTTTTTGTTTCTTTTTCAGTGTAGTATGACCCAAAAGCGCCTGAAAAGTGGTATTTAGACCTTATTTTGACCCATTTTAGACCAAAACGTACCCATTTTCACGTTATTATGGTGCAAAATCCTCCACTTAAACCACCCCTCCTCCAAAATTCTCGATCCCGGTCATTTTATCCCGGGATGGCTCTTGACCCCCCCCTCGAAACCCCCAGACACCCCCCCCCCCCCCTGGCTTTTGGACCAATCTACACCTATGCGGATATATGGTGATGCCCACCGAAATCATTTTTTTTTTTGGGGCGGGGAAATCATTTTTTCCATATAAATTAAAACAGTTTTGAGAAGACGCGCCTTAGAATTTCGTTATACATTTCCTGTATGAGCGAATGTTGATGCCAAAAGCCGAAAATTTCGCCTGCGGCGCCATTTTGGTGTGCCAAACGTCAGAAGTGGCCGTTCTGTCTAAATGATTTTGCCTCCCCCCGCATCTGGATCCGCCCCTGGATGCCCACACCCCACCAACACGCTGCAAACATCCGCACGCACGCACACACACACGCACGCACACTCACAACACACACACACACACACACACACACACACACACTGCACACACACACACACACACTGCACACACACACACACACACTGCACACACACACGCACACACACACACTGCACACACACACACGCACGCACGCACACACACACACACACACACACACACACACACACACACACACACACACGACACAG
Organism: Paralinhomoeus sp. GSCO2_6; assembly: GCA_030248085.1. Taxonomy (NCBI): domain Eukaryota; kingdom Metazoa; phylum Nematoda; class Chromadorea; order Monhysterida; family Linhomoeidae; genus Paralinhomoeus; species Paralinhomoeus sp. GSCO2_6. The sequence goes on along the minus strand of JASAMY010002848.1, from coordinate 52,123 downwards.
ACACGCACGCACGCACGCACGCACGTCAAGGTGTCCCTTGGAGGCGGCGTAGTGTAGGCAGCTCTGTCCATTGACGTTGTCGACTGTGCAGTCAGCGCCTTTGCGCAGAAGGTATTCGACAACTGGCAAGTGACCAGCCGAACACGCTACCATCAGAGGCGACCAACCCATCTAAATTTTATTTTGAAAAGTTCAATTAATCAAGTCAAATCACGAGCCCAATGAAAAGTTCCGTTTTCGTTGAGTGATTTTTTCGAGCTTCAGAGAAGCTCAGAGAACACTCACAAGAGGCTAAGAGTGTCTTATAGTACTGTGTTACAGGTATTTGGCACCGAGGCAATGCAAAAAAAAATGATTTCGGTGGGCATCACCATATATCCGCATAGGTGTAGATTGGTCCAAAAGCCAGGGGGGGGGGGTGTCTGGGGATTTCGAGGGGGGGGTCTAGAGCCATCCCGGATAAAATGACCGGGATCGAGAATTTTGGAGGAGGGGTGGTTTAAGTGGAGGATTTTGCACCATAATAACGTGAAAAATGGGTACGTTTTGGTCTAAAATGGGTCAAAATAAGGTCTAAATACCACTTTTCAGGTGTTTTTGGGTCATACTACACTGAAAAAGAAACAAAAACACGCATCTTTACCCATTTTTTTTAATATTGAGAGAGGGTTTCCCGCAAGTTCTCCAGGATGGCGATGGCCAGGGGGGGGGGGGGGGGGTCGCACCCCCAAAAAAGCGGGACGGCCAAAGCCAGGGGGGAGGTGAACCCCCCCTAGACCACCCCTGAGCCCACCTATGTATATCCGCCGCCCCAATGTGGTGCATGACAGTGCCTTCTTTTAATTATTTTTTTTAGATTGCAAAACTGTTGCTGGAAAGTGGCGCCCCGGTCAATCTCAAGGACAAATTCGGCGCGACAGCGCTGCACAGGGCCGCCAGTAAAGGGCACGTGAATCTCACGAAAATTCTGCTGGAAGGCAACGCTTTCGCCAACGCCTCCAATGGAGAGGGCAACACTGCTCTGTGAGCCGGACCCATACCTGTAACAGGGGGAGGGGGTGGTGCTTTGTGGACCCCCACTATTTTTGCAACACCCCGACCCCCCCCCCCAGAATTTTCCCAAAGGATTTTCACTCTGTCTAGAACGATAAAAGTGAGTAGATGTTGGTGTATTTTGGTGTAATTAATATGACCATAAAACAGCCAAACAACACTGTTTAGAGCCTATTTATACCCATTTTTGACCAAAAAGTGCCAGTATATATAACTAAAAAAATGGCCAGCTACCCCCCCCCCCACTTTTTGCTCCCGAGACCCCCCACCCCACCCAAAATCGGCCAGCTACCCCCCCCCCCACTCTTCCAGACCCGGTTACAGGTATGGCACTGACACGGCATTCGAGCTGACGTTTTTTTTTCTATCTCGGCCGTACGTACCCCTCCTAGGCACCTAGCGAGCGAGGAGGGAAGAGAGGAGGTGTGCTCCTTGCTCATCAAGCACAACGCCAGTCTCGAGCGGCTGAACAAGGTGGCATTCTGACCATAGATGGGCACGCTCAAGTGCTCAGCCCGGAAATTTTTGGGCTGGCTGCGAAGTCCCTCCATCCCCTCCCCATTTCTCCACATCTTCTCGTTGGGTTGCTTCAGGGTAAAGTGCACTTCAAAAAATTTAAAATAGTTTTGCTATCATTGTTGTGAACTTAGATGAAGTTCAAGCAAGTGCAGACTTTGACGAGGAAACTAAAAAAAATGGTTGTCAGAATTGTCCAAAAAGTGCCAAAAAAGAGGCAAAAACGACACTTTTAGTGCGTTTAAACCAGAGGTGTAACTGGGGGAGGGCTGGGTAAATCCGGGATTTTTCAAAAGTCAATGGGGGTTACTTGCACGGCCAAATTTGATACAATTTCTCGTTTTCCGGTCTCAATAATGACTTAGAAAATGCTTTGTGTAATGCTGAAAACACAAAACACAAAATTTGGTGAATTTTTGGACAAAAACACGCTCGAAAGACTCCAAAATGGTCTGTAGGTACGTAAAATACGGCGCCGCAGGCGAAATTTGTGTTCAGTGGACAACCAAGACACACAATCAGAGCTAGGGGTCACCTGCAGTCAGTTCAGGTTTGACTACAGCTGGGGGGGGGGGGGTGGTCCTACTTTTTGCGCCGGATTGACCGAAGCTGGGGGAGGGGTGACCCCTACCTACACCCTACTCAGTTACACCTATGCTTTAAACCCCATAAATCTACTTAAAAAGCAACCTGGATGAACTAAATAACCTTAATCAGCATTATTGGGGATTGTTTAAAGCAGTGATGTAGCCAGTATTTGGTTTTGCGAGGGGCAAAGAAAGATGTTTAGAGGAGGTGCTGAAGCATGATTTTTAGGTCCTAATTTGGTAGAGCTGCGGGCAATTGTTGTGCTAACTCGACCCAAAAAACGCATAGAGCAATGAAAATGCATTCTTTGCCAGAAAAAAAAGCGCCGAAATTCTGCACATTCTGCAACAAAAATTCTCCTTAGAAACCTCAAGTATATCGTTTGACCAGCGTTTGACCGGAAAAACCATTCCATTCACTATGGACTTCACAGTGCAAAATGCATGCTGACTTCAAGCTTTCAGCAAAATGCGAGCTTCCTCTGACCAATTAGAGACTTTGCAGTGTGAAATAGGCTAATAAAGGTTCAGCGAAGTCTCTCAGTTTTGTTCTCACAAATATAGTCTGTGCACTGGCCTGTAGACTTCGCAGCTGCGAAGTCCTCACATTTTTTGCCATGGCGAAGTCCTTTCATCTACCAGAGGACTTCGCAGGCCCTCCCCGCGCTTCGCACTGCGAAGTCCTCCAAATTTTTGCCGCGAAGTGCGAAGTCCTCCAAGATTTCAGCCCGGAAATTTCCGGGCTGGGACCGGGCTGTGCCCATCTATGATTCTGACTGTTTTTGGCATGTCTTGTTAAGATACCCCCCCCCCCCAAATACCTGTAACCGAATCGGGCAGAGTGGGGGTGGGCTAAATGGGCAAATTCTGGGGAGGGGGTCTCCATCCAGAGCAAAAAGTGGGGGTAGCCGACCATTTGTTGACTTACATATACTGGCACTTTTTTGGTTAAAAATGGATATAAATAGGCTCTAAATAGTGTTATTTAGCTGTTTTATGGTCATGCAACACTGTTTACTCACCTTTATCGTTTTAGACATGGTGAACATCCTTTTGGAAAATTCGGGTGGTGTGGTGTTGGAAAAATAGCGGGGGCCCCACAGCCCCCCCCCAGTTACAGGTATACCCCATGTTGTTCCAGTCAGTGAGGTGTCCGGTGCCCTGAAGGCCCCTCCCCCTTCACGTATAGAAAGCGGTGCCCAAGCCTACTCATGCAAAGTTGAGCAAAAAAAATTTAAAGAATTTTAAAACGCACATTTCTTTCAGGAGGAAAAGACAGCGGTGGATGTCGCAATGACCGTCCCCTTGAAGCGAATGCTCATGAAAGCGGCTGGAGAAGCGAAAAACACTTGATCGGATTTGATGACTGTATTCGGTCTTCGTATTTTTTTTTTTTTGGCGAAGCGTCAAACATTAGTTTGTGAACGGCGTACTATAAGCGAGCTTGCTTCAAATCATGCGTGAATGCGTGGGTGGGGGGATGCGGATGAATTCTCCAATACTTCCCAGCTTCATCCATTCTGCAAATTTTGAAGTGCAATATTTCCCAGTAGCAGGTGGATTTGACTGCCCACACCGATTTGGTAGGCATACCTGTAACCGGGTCTGGAAGAGTGGGGGGGGGGGTAAATGGCCGATCTGGGGGGTGTGGAGCAAAAAGTGAGGGGTAGCTGGCCATTTTTTTGAGTTATAGTGGTACTTTTTGGTCAAAAATGGGTATAAATAGGGTCTAAACAGTGTTATTTAGCTGTTTTATGGTCATATAACACTGAAAAGCACTGAAATACACCAACATTTATCGTTTTAGACTGAGTGAAAATCCCTTGGGAAAATTCTGGGGGGAGGGTTGGGTGGGTGTTGGAAAAATAGTGCGGGGCCCCCAAACCCCCCCCCCCCCCGAAACCTGCGCGTCTTGTCGCAATCCAAAGTTCGAAACGTGTCTGGTGTTGCGTCTAAAACTTTTGATTCCTCAGAAGCAAAACAACACGCGAAACGCTTGTGCGTGGGCCACTGCGAGTATAACTGCAGTCCCATGCGCCCGGTCGAACGACTGTTTTGGTACGGTCGTTCTGTATGACCCGTGTCACTGCAACAAGGATTATTTACTATTATTGTCGATCCTTTTTTTTGTTGTGTTGCATCTATCTCTGCGGTGTTGTGGTTGGTGGCTTTGCACAACCAGCGAACGAAATAGGTTCGAGAGTGGCTCCCGGGAATGGGAAGGGTGAAACTTGGGCGCTAATGAATTTCGCGGGTCCCTATACTTTTGGCAGGTCCCTTGACCCCACGCGGGTCCTTTCACCTCAGGCGGGTCCATTGGGGATTTTTTTAGTTTCAGTTTCCTTTATTCCTTGTCCCTTTTATCCCTCTTAGTTCTAGGCTTTGCTTAGGCTTAGGCCTATGCATCGCTATGGCTTAGGCTTCTGAATTGCTTAGGTTTAGGCCTTGCTTTAGCTTGGGCCCTACTAAAACCTCGCTTAGTCTGCTACTATACACACTTCTTACCAAAGCTTAACCAACGCATAAGCGCAAGCCTAAGCCTAAGCAAGGCCTAAACCTATGCAATACAAAAGCCTAAGCCTAAGCAATAGATAAGCCTAAGCCTGAGCGATGCATAAGCCTAAGCATAAGCAAAGCCTAGAACTAAGAGGGATGAAAGGGTCAAATGGATTACAGGTACAGGAAACTGAAGCTGAAACTATTAAACCCAACGGACCCGCCTGAGGTGAAAGGACCCGCGTGGGGTCAATGGACCCGCGAAAAGTATAGGGACCCGCCTAAGCCTAAGCAGTTGCGCCGAAACTTGGAAGGGGTGGCTTCCTCCTCCTGAGCTGTGGCAGATCAAGGGGGAGGGGAATGAACCCATTCTCCCTCCTAAAATTGTAAATCTAGGGTGAAGGGGTTCAACAAGTACTCCCTTTTGCAACCCCCCCCCCCCTGCTGCAAAAGTATTTCTGGATCCGCCATTGTATCTGAGACTTGTCAAATCATGTCATGACCCAGCTCTCTCATATTTACCTACTACTTTCAAACCACCCCCCCCCCCCCCCCCTTTGCTCTGGAGAACCCACCATACCCCTCAAAGGTCCGATTGTTCCCCTCACTCGCTTGATTAAAAAAAACATTTGTCAGCAACTGAAAAATTCTCGTTTAAGCTATCACATAGATGGGCACAGCCATCTCCCAGCCGTCTCTGACCGGGCTGAAACTAAGGACCATATCGCATATCGCAGCGAAAATTTAGACCATATCGCAGCGCACAGTGCTGCGATATGGCGATATCGCTGTGCAGTGCTGCGACATCGCGGTGCAGTGCTGCAATATGGCGATATGGGTACAGTGTACGCTGCACAGTGCTGCGATATCGCGATGTCGCTGCGCAGTGTTGTTTTGATATAGCGATATGACTGTGCTTTACTGCGAAATGGCGATATCGCTGTGCAGCGCTGCGATATGGCAATATCACAGCGCAGTGGTTGTTGCAATATGGCGGTATCGCTGTGCAGTGGTGCGATATGGCGATATCGATGCGCAGCACTGCGATATGGCAATATCACCAATCACCATGCAGCGTTGCGATTTAGTTGTGCTCTGCTGCGATATGGCGATATCGCTGTGCTGCACTGCGACATTGCTATATCGCTGTGCGTGCAGTGGTGCGATAGGGTGATATCACTGAGCAGCGCTGCGATATGGCGATATCGCAGCCCAGCGCTGCAATATGGTCATGTGTCACAATGGTGCTGGTGACAGAAAATTGTTCTGGCAACAATAACAGTTGTTGCATAAAAACTGCGCACACGTTTACGTTTGCGTTTATGTCCACTTTACTGCACTCCTTGGTATGAAATTTACTTGTATTGAACTTGACTTTCTGGTCCAAAACAAGGTCTGATAAGAACAAAAGTCGCTGATCATTGAATTAAGCGCAGTTTTGCTCTCCAGAACAACTGGCTATTGCTCACATATCACTGACTACTGCATTGCAAAATTTGTTCTAATGCACGTTTGGGCGTAAAATTCGCGAGATAGAGCGAGATCGAGGTATTCAAAGACCAGGACATTTTGGTAGCTCACTCTGTATGCCAGTTTCGCTCAATGTTCTATAAGAATTGCTAAGAAACACTGCCAACCCAATTTTTTAAACAAAAAATGGTACATGGGAATTTTGAGATTATAAAACGTCGATTGTGCCATCGGACCATATCGCCAGCACTCGCAGTGTGACCGGGCTGACAGAAAAGGCGTGCCCATCTATGGCTATCACGGCTCCGTTGGAAAGCCGCCGGAAAGCGCACAACAACAATAGGACGCTTAGGACGCTCTGAATATATTTGCACGTCATTTATTGAATTTTCCTCTTAAATCTCAAAAAGTGATTTAGTTTCATTAAACTCGCTTGGAATATTCAACAAAAATGGATCCCAACGAGACGAAAGCGAATCAACTTTTGGCCGAAGCTGCAAAGAAGGCCAAGGGCGGCGGAGGACTATTTGGGCTTTTTGGGTATTTGTTCTTAATAAAAGAAATTAGTAAAAATTGCCAAAAAAAAATTTAGCGGCGGGCGTGCCGACGAGGCTTGCGACTTGTACGTCAAGGCGGCGAATCTCTTCAAAATCGCCAAGAAATGGACGGGTTCGTGCGTGCGTGCGTGGGTCTGTGTGTGCGTGCGTGCGTGCGTCTGTCTGTGCGTGCGTGCGTCTGTCTGTCTGTGCGTGCGTGCGTGCGTGGGTCTGTGTGTGCGTGCGTGCGTCTGTCTGTGCGTGCGTGCGTCTGTCTGTCTGTCCGTGCGTGCGTGCGTGGGTCTGTGTGTGCGTGCGTGCGTGCGTCTGTCTGTGCGTGGCTGCGTCTGTCTGTCTGTCCGTGCGTGCGTGCGTGGGTCTGTGTGTGCGTGCGTGCGTCTGTCTGTGCGTGCGTGCGTCTGTCTGTCTGTCCGTGCGTGGGTGTGTGGGTCTGTGTGTGCGTGCGTGCGTGCGTCTGTCTGTGCGTGCGTGCGTCTGTCTGTCTGTCCGTGCGTGCGTGCGTCTGTGTGTGCGTGCGTCTGTCTGTCTGTCCGTGCGTGCGTGCGTCTGTCTGTCTGTCCGTGCGTGCGTGCGTCTGTGTGTGCGTGCGTGCGTGCGTGCGTCTGTCTGTGCGTGCGTGCGTCTGTCTGTCTGTCCGTGCGTGCGTGCGTGGGTCTGTGTGTGCGTGCGTGCGTGCGTCTGTCTGTGCGTGCGTGCGTGCGTGCGTCTGTCTGTGCGTGCGTGCGTCTGTCTGTCTGTCCGTCCGTGCGTGCGTCTGTCTGTGCGTGCGTGCGTCTGTCTGTCTGTCCGTGCGTTCGTGCGTGCGTGCGTCTGTGTGTGCGTGCGTGCGTGCGTCTGTCTGTGCGTGCGTGCGTGCGTCTGTCTGTGCGTGCGTGCGTCTGTCTGTCTGTCCGTGCGTGCGTGCGTCTGTGTGTGCGTGCGTGCGTCTGTCTGTCTGTCCGTGCGTGCGTGCGTGGGTCTGTGTGTGCGTGCGTGCGTCTGTCTGTGCGTGCGTGCGTCTGTCTGTCTGTCCGTGCGTGCGTGCGTGGGTCTGTGTGTGCGTGCGTGCGTGCGTCTGTCTGTGCGTGCTTGCGCGCGTGCGTGCTTCCCATACCTGTAACCGTCTGGAAGAGTGGGGGGGGGGGAGACGGCACTTTTTGGGGGAGGGGGTGTCTGGAGCAAAAAGTGGGGGGTAGCCGGCCATTTTTGAGTTATACTGGTACTTTTTGGTCAAAAATGGGTATAAATAGGGTCTAAACAGTGTTATTTAGCTGTTTTATGGTCATAGAACACTGAAAAGCACTTAAATACACCAACATTTACTCACACTTTTATCGTTTTAGACTGAGTGAAAATCCCCTGGGAAAAATTCTGGTGGGGAGGGTTGGGGGGGATGTTGGGGGGGTGTTGGAAAAATAGTGCGGGGCCCCCAACCCCCCCCCCCCCAGTTACAGGTATGGTGCTTCCGTGCGTGCGTGCGTGTGCGTGCGTGTGCGTGCGTGCGTGTGCGTGCGTGCGTGCGCGCGCGCGCGCGCGCGTTCCGGTGTGTGCAATTGCAAATTTACGCCTTTTGAATGAAATCAGCTGATATGCCGAGATGAATTTTGAAATTTAAATCATTAAATAAGCACACAAAATTCGTGCGCTTTAGAGGCTGGCGACGCTTTTGTGCGCGCCGCGGATTTGCACTTTCAAAAGGGCGACGCGAAACACGACGCTGCCAGCTCCTACGCGGAAGCCGCCAATTGCTACAGGCAAAACTTTACTAGTTTTAATTGATTAATATTTTAGTCATTAAAAAAATGAAATTGCAGAAAAACGAAGCCCCAAAGCGCCGTCGACTGTTTGGTTAGAGCGGCCGAGATTTACACAGATATGGTGGGGATTAGCATTAGTAGCGTGGAAAAATTTGTGAAATTTGAATTTTAAATTTTAATTTATTACACCCTCTTGCTCCAATAATATAGCCTTTTGGTTGGCCAGTTACGTTATTTGGTGGGACTTCTAGAATTTGACCCTCGGCGTTTCAAATTTCAATCAATCCAATGTTTTAATCATTTTATTTTCATTGTTGATTAACCGTTAATTGACAATTGTCACTTCGTGAGCACCCCATATTTGATGTGTGTGTGTGTGTGTGTGTGTGTGGCTGCTGCAATTTTGCCCAATTGTTTTATCTCAATTTTGCCCTATTTTAAAATGAAATTTCCCAACTTTTTAGGGCCGATTTACCATGGCGGCAAAGTATCACTCGCAAGCGGCCGAATTATTCGAGTCCAATGGGGAAATGCCCAACTTTGAAAAGTGCATTTTCCACTATGAAAAAGCGGCGGATTTCTACAAAGGCGAAGAATCCAAAAGGTGTTGTATTCTATTTTTTTATTTAGTTTATTCTGAATTTTCACATTTATTTATCTTTGTTCGGCGTGAACGCGTGCGTTTGCTTCTATCTTTTTTCGTTATTTTATATTGTTTTTTGGGCGCTAGTCCAGTTTAGGTGTGCAAAAAAAAAATAGGTGTGCATCAAAAAAATAGGTGTGCAACCACTTTAGGTGTGTAACAAAAAAATATATTTAGAGCTGCACACACTTGAAAAATAGGTTTGCTTAGGTCTTAGGCTTGGCTCAGGCTGTCTAGGCTTAGGCTAGGCTCATGCTCAGAATTAGGATAGGCTTAGGCTTTTGCTTAGGCTTATGCTTTCACTTAGACTTAAGCTCTTGCTTAGGCTTTCGCTTAGGCTCAGGCTTTCGCTTAGGCTTAGGTTTTTGCTTAGGCTTAGGTTTTCGCTTAGGCTGTCGCTTAGGATTAGGCTTTTGCTTAGGCTTAGGCTTTCACTTATGCTTAGGCTTTCGCTTAGGCTTATGCTATGCTTATGCATGAATGCACGCACTCTTGCACGCTGGGACGCCCACGCACACAGACACACGCTGGCACGCACGCACGCAGGTATGGGCGCACCAACGCACACAAGCCAGTGAGCAGCTACTGAACGAGTTGCTGCAGCCTGAGCAAAGCCTAAGCCAAGCCTGAGCCAAGCCAAGGTCGAGCCTAAGCCTCTAACACACCTAAGGTTCTAAATAAATTTGTTACACTCCTAAAGTGGTTGCACACCTTTTTTTTGTTGCACACCTATTTATTTTTTGCACACCTAAACTGAACAAGCGCCGTTTTTTGTTATTTAATTTAAATGACTTAAATTCAGCTCCGCCAACAAGTGCATGCTGAAGGTGGCAGAGCTGGCTGGCGAAAACGAGATGTATTCCAAGGCGATTGGCATATACGAAGACGTGTGTATTTTTATTGACTTTAATCACAAAATTAATTAACTTATTTTTAGGTGGGCGCCAGCGCCGCCGACAACAACCTGTTGAAATACTCGGCAAAAGATTACTTTTTCCGAGCGCTTTTGTGTCATCTCTGTGTCGACCTACTCAATGGACAGGTGCTGTTACCGTATTCCTATATCTCTATTAATAACCCTCCTCTCCCACCCATATACCTGTAACCTTGTCAGAGTGGGGGGGGGGGGGTGGAAGAATTGGGGGGGGAGGGAGGTATCTGGCCATTGTTTGACTTATGCTGGTACTTTGTGGTAAAAATGGGTATAAATAGGGTCTAAACAGTGTCATTTAGCAATTTTTATGGTCAATATAACCCCTGAAAGTCACCAACATTTGTATCGTTTTAGACACCGTAAAAATCCGCCGTGAAAATTCTGGGGGGTTGGCATAGGTGGGCTCAGGGGGTGTAGGGGGTTCACCCTCCCCCTGGCTATAGCCGTCACGCTTTTTTTGGGGGAGAGAGGGCCCCCTGGCCATCGCCATCCTGGATAACTTGCGGAAAACCCCCTCTCAATATTAAAGATTATGGGTAATTAATTAAGGAAAAATTTGCAGGTGGCTGCAAAAAAAGGCGAATATGTGACGCTCTTGTGTTGAAGTCCAGTTTGAAAAGGAATGGTATTAAGGCATGCCTCGCGGATTTCTAGCCACTTTCGCATTGCAACTGATCAACTTCAGTTTGAACAAACCATGTATAAAACATAAACCAAATGCAGCAACCAGTCACATATTCGGCGTTTTTTGTGTTCACTCGCTATGGATGGAAATGTGCAGTGAAAATTGTGGCAACTGGAACTAACTGACATTTACATAGACTGAATGCGAGAAATTAGCACATGCCCCATGGAACCCCTTGCACACACACGCACGCAGTCACGCATGCACGCACGCACTCACATACGCATGCAGGCACACATGAACGCACGCACGCAAGCAGCACTCACACACGCATTAGGGCACTACACAAATGGCTGGAGGCACTTACACAAATATTGTACAAACAGTTCGCCATTGGGTGGAAGGCCAGAAGCGAATGGCTTGCAGTAAGTATGTGTGCCTCACCTACACATCACCAACTGTACATCATCAACAACCCACATGTCACAAATTTTAGCAGGGCACCAATTGATTAGGCAAGACCTCTGGCTGTATGAGGTCCATGGTAATGGACAATGACAACGCCTGAGAGAGAGTTTTGGCTTGGCTCACTGAGTGTGATGGCTCACACAAAAAACGCCGAATATGTGACTGGTTGCTGCATTTGGTTTATGTTTTATACATGGTTTGTTCAAACTGAAGTTGATCAGTTGCAATGCGAAAGTGGCTAGAAATCCGCGAGGCATGCCTTAATACCATTCCTTTTCAAACTGGACTTCAACACAAGAGCGTCACATATTCGCCTTTTTTTGCAGCCACCTGCAAATTTTTCCTTAATACAATGTTTTTTCGTAACACAAAGACAAAGACGACAACACAAACGCATGCACGCACATACAGACATACAGGAGCAGAACAGAATGCAGTGTTCCAAAAAAACTTTAAAAAGCAGCAGGTGTGTGTAGTGGCCTGTGCCCATGTGCATATGTGCGTGGGTGCGTGCGGACAGACTCTCTCGTTCAGTTTTGAAAGGTAGTACATAATGTCAGTCTGAAACACTAGGGTATCCAAGGGCAGAAGCGCGCGCCCCCTCCACCTCCCCCTTGCAAGCGGTGGTCAGCAGGGCGAACTGCACAGACTCAGGCCTAACTCAATCATTTGCTTTGAAAAGGTTTATTAATCTTGGCGGCTGTTTGCGCAGTTAGGCTAATGCGTTGCTTCCAAACCGCAAGGTGCGGAGTTCAATCCTCAGTGTGGCAAGACTGCCAAAAAACAGTAACCCCCTTGGGCAAGGGGCTCACGCCAGAACTGTGCCCCCCTGATCGCTGTTCGCATCGGTCTTGTAGAAGGCAGAGGCAGAGTAATCCGACCTACACACATTGAGTTCTTTTGTAAAGCAGTAAATTTGACGGTGTGCGTGCGTGCGTGCACGTCTGCAGTGCCATATTGGTTCGTCGGAGCATAGCAGTGTAAAGAATCAAAATGATGTACACGTGCAGGCGGTCAACTTTCGTGTTTTAGCCGAAGTGATCTGATCTACCCATATCGATATTTATCGATTATCCCAAAAGTGAAAATATTTTGGTGCGTCGGATCGAGTTGACTTCAAGGAATGAAATGTTCTCCATCAAAGGGTGATCAACTTTATTATTGATGTTTATGCCATCCGACCTAACCACACCAAAATATCGCCAATTTCCGCTATCGGTATAATGGGGGGTGTCATTTTGGTGCGTCCAATTTGGTCCACTTGTTGAAACTTGTCAAGATCATGTCTGGGCAATCAACTTTCTCCATTATAGTGAAGCTCTGTGATGCACCGTTAAAGAGCCTATAGGGCACGGAACTTTCGGATTTTTTAATCACTAGTAGTGCAGTAGTTTGTCTGTATCTACACTGCTCGCACATTCAGCACTACTGATGCTGTTGATGTGCGCCAGTGCAGACTGCTGTAAAAACACCCCCAGAAGGGCACATTTTTGGACATTTCCCCTTAACGCGCAATAATTCCGAAACGCGCTGTGGTACGTACGGTCCCCTGATGAATGCGCTTCTTTTGAGCCATAACGCGCCGAAATCCGTTTAGGCAATGAACAGTTATAGGCGATCGCAAATTCAAATATCCGCATTGAGAAGTCGTCACATATTAGGGTTGTACGCTGACGCGTACACCCTGATAAAGTGTACACTCTGGCATAGGACTGTGCCGCGCGTTACTTGCAAATGGCTTGACGTACACGTGCATACGATGGCGCAATCGAATCCACACGACGCCTAGAGTTTTTTTTTTTGGGGGAGGGGGTGAATTGCTGTATGCAGATGCATACGGTACTAATGCTACATTGTACATAGGTGGTACATTATGTGCGTGCGTGCGTGCACTTCTGCAGCGCCCTATTGATTCATCGGAGTGTAGTGGTGTAAAGACTCAAAATGATCTACGCGTAGAGGCGGTCAACTTTTGTGTTTTAGCCAAAGTGATCTGAGCTACCGATATCGATATTTATCGATTATCTCGGAAGTGAAAATATTTTGGTGCGTTGGAGCGTGTTGACTTCAAGGAATGAAATGTTCTAAATCGAAGGGCCGTCAACTTTATTATTGGTGTTTAGGCCATCCGACCTAACCACAACGAGATATCGCCATTTCCCGCTATCGGTATAGTGGGGGCTGGCATTTTGGTGCGTTCAACTTGGTCCAATTGTTGAAAGTAACACAAGTCAGGTCACGACAACCAACTTTCTCCTTTACAGCGAAGCGCTGCGACGCACCGTTAGAGCGCCTATAGGGCACAAAATTTCGGCCCAAATGTCAAAGGAAAAAATCGATAATTGGATAAAATGGGCAGTTTCTCGACATTGGTACAACCGAGACGGAAATCCTTTGGAGGAAGAATTTGTGATCATGGGTCGCTTACACACGCTGAGTTTCATCCCGATTACCCACGCCACTCACGAGTGGTGCTCCAAAAACTGTGTGGAGAACACGAAAAAAAAAAAAAGACACTAATCGGAGACATTTTTGGACATTTCCCCTTAACGCGCAATAATTCCGAAACGCGCTGTGGTACGTACGGTCCCCTGATGAATGCGCTTCTTTTGAGCCATAACGCGCCGAAATCCGTTTAGGCAATGAACAGTTATAGGCGATCGCAAATTCAAATATCCGCATTGAGAAGTCGTCACATATTAGGGTTGTACGCTGACGCGTACACCCTGATAAAGATAATGCGTGTTTTTGGTTTTTTTTTTCAGTGGTGGATTCAGAGTAGTGTGACCGGCGAAAAACGCTTAAGAAGTGCTATTTAGGCGTTGTTTTGGCACATGTTGGACCAAAAAGCACCGATTTACGCGCTATTTTGGTGCAAAATCTTCCACTTCAACAATCCCTCCTCCAAAATTTCCGATCCAGGACATTTTACCCGGGTTGGCTCTCAGACCCCCCCCCCCTCAAAACCCCCAGACCACCCCCCCCCCCCCCCACGGCCTTTGGACCAATCGGCACCTGTGGGGGTTGGGTGGTGTTGAAAACTTAGTGGGGGGGGAGGGGGGCGGCGCTAACCCCCAGTTACAGGTATGCTCCCCCAGTAATGGCCCTGACATGTTTCGTTCATCGTATATGTATTACGCGATTCTACCCTCCAGCCATGCCCGTAACCGGGTATGGAAGAGTGGGGGGGGGGGGTAAATGGCCGAATTCTGGGGGGGGTTGTCTGGAGCAAAAAGTGGGGGGTAGCTGGCCATTTTTTGAGTTATACTGGTACTTTTTGGTCAAAAATGGGTACAAATAAGGTCTAAACAGTGTTATTTAGCCGTTTTATGGTCGTATGACACTGAAAAGTACTGAAATACACCAACATTTACTCACTTTTATCGTTTTAGACTGAGTGAAAATCCCTTGGGAAAATTCTGGGGGGTTGGGGGGAGTTGAAAATATTCTGCGGGGCCCCCAACCCCCCCCCCCCAGTTACAGATATGCCTCCAGCAGTCAATGTCCCGCATTTCGCCTCGCCACCCATCCCATATAACCGCGTACTAACACGCACGCACGCACGCACGCAACGTTTCATTGATAAATTGTTGGGAATTTCAGCAAGCTCTGAAGAAGTACAACGAAATACACCCCGCCTTTGCCGACAGCCGAGAGTGCAAGCTGATTAAGGTGAAACTATTTTTCGTCAATTTTTAGATTATAGTGGAAATTGTTCCTGTTCTTTTACATCAGTGGACTCGGCTTCTAATAGCGTGCGTGCGCCCGCGTTCGCGTCTGTGTGCTTGCGACCTGTCATTATTGTCATCTTTATTTCTCAAAGTTCGGAGCTCAAAGTTCTCAAATTAATGATTTAATTTTGTTAATTAAATTCAGGACCTAATTTCGGCCTTGGAAGAGCAGAACGCCGATCAGTTTACGGACGCAGTCAAGGTTCGTCGTGTGTGTGTGCGTGCGTGCGTGCGTGCGCGTGCGTGCGTGCCAGTGCATTCCTTGTCCTGCATACTGTATATGCAAATTTGCTGCAGGACTACGACAAGATCTCCCGTCTCGAGCCATGGCACACCTCCCTGTTGGTGCGCATCAAACGGACCTGCAAGGAGGGGGATGAAGACGACGATGACCTAAAATAATTTCCCACCCCCCCCCCCCTCCACCTACAGTACCTTCCCGAATAATGCAACCCCCTCCCGGCGCGCATTGGACATTAAGCGAATGTGTGTGCCGCCGCATCCATGTGTACAGGGTTGCATGAAAAATTCCGAGTTTTCTTTTTAATTAGAAAAGAAATCGTAAAAAATATATTACTTTTTTGAAAATAGAAATTGTTCTGCAACCCTGTATGTGTACCAAAGTGATTGCTGTTTAAATGTGATTGGTGAGCTGTAAGGGAAAATGGGGTGTGAATTGAGATATCTAAACAAGTTGTAATTTGAAGTGAAAAATGGAAACGGCGAAAATCCTTGCTGTTCAAGATTGGTGGAGGGTTACAGAGCACCTTTTTTGGGGGGGTCAGCAAATTGAGAGGGAGACTTGGGCCTTCTACTTTTGGTCCATTTTAGTACGCTATCGAAAACCCAAATTTGCACCCTTTTGCACCCACGCATGCATGCTGAGTCGGCGCGCTTTGATATGATGAGTCATCAGTGCCCGCAAATACATAGATGTATGTGTCCCCATGCGTTTTCCCCCCTTCCAAAGCACGTGTGCGTGCGTGCGTGTACGCATGTGGTTGTGGTGATGAGTGGACGGCGTTATTTTATTTCGGTGTGCTATTTTTGCGTGTTTTTTCTTCAATTTCTCGTCCCTTCGCGCATTCCGTTCCGATGGTAGAGGAGAAATAATATTCCCAGTGTGACAGACGGACACGCACGCACGGACACCCAGTGAAACGATTTGAATTGTCGTCCAGTTGTGAGAAGCGCCGGAAATTCTTTAGTAGTTCGTACCCCCACTGGTGTAACTGTAGCTGGTAGTGTTGGATTAGGGGCAACGCTAGGAGGCCGTCAATGGCCCATATAGCATAGCCATCTCCATGACGCCTTCCCGTCTACAGCCGCGCAATTAGCCAAAGACCTTCGGAAGAACGCCATCTGTAATCTAGGGCAGCGACAGGTCGAGAAAATCCATCGAAAGGAAAGTCCTCGATCTAGAGGCTCCATCAAGAATTGAACCCAGAACCGTGCGCGCAAGAGGCCGATTCTCTACCACTAGGCCATTTGCTGCCCATCTAAATGGTGCAGACACACACACTGCTACACAAGAGACGTTTTGGCGATTATCAACGGTACCATTTCAAAATCATATAGCCTGGAGAAATAATGATCCAAAAACACGCAAAATCGGCAAATTTGAGTACAAAATTTGCGTTAGTTACCGAAATTTTGACATTGAAATTGGACTCCAATAGTGCCCGGGGTGTCATTAGAAGGTTTGCGGTATGTGTTTGCTGAGTTACAGTTACAGGAACCAAATACCACATAGGTTTAGATCGGAATTCAGACTGCAGTTTGAATACTTAGGTTGTTTTAAGCAAGCTTGAAATGTACTTGAGTAGTTTCGGAGCAAAAAGCCTTCAAAAACGACGCGTACGTAGCGTTAGGCAACACCCTTTGAGATTCGAATGGCGAAATTTCCATTGCTAGTGCACATACGTGCCTTTGTGTTGGAATGAAATCGAAAAATGAAATTGTCTAGCGTGAAGGCACGCAGCTGAGTCAACTGCAGTTTTATTCCATTTTTCGCACTTCTCCGTTCGGGCTTTAGGATGTGGCATGGCCTGCTAGTGGAAACAGTCTAGAGTGTGGGCAGAGAATGGAGATTTGTCCTCCAATTAAATTAAATCGTTTTATTCTGATTTGAAGCAACACACACACAATCGCATCCTGGAAAGGATTAATATCGACGAAAAAAAACACATGCGATGCAATGCTCACGCAATAATCCTATTCTCAACGTGTAACGTTCGAATCAAGTTGAAATTGACTACTGTTAATGACCAACACTGACTGTATGGAGGCTTTTTTAGACTTAGAAGCACACTACGCACGCACGCACGCACGCACGCACGCACGCTCGCACGCACACACGCACACACGCTTGCACGCACGCACGCTCGCTCGCACGCACGCACGCACACACGCTTGCACGCACGCACGCTAGCGCGTTTGCGCACGCACGCACGCTAGCGCGTTTGCGCACGCACGCACGCACGCTAGCGCGTTCGCGCAGGCACGCACGCACGCACATGCAGGTACATAGGTAGTACCCTGGGTATCTTTGTACACCCGAACACCGAAAAATGTGGCCATCAGACGGTGGCTAATTTAGGAAAAGTGGTAGGAACAACTTAGTGGGGGATTAAAAACTTTAAAAAGAAACTTTATGTTGACACCACCACACAGCACAAGGCCGTAAACAATCACGAAGATCGGGGGGGGGGGGGTCAGTAGCACAACGACGTTCTTCTCCCGCGAGGGAAGGTGGGCCGCCCAGCTGGCCTGGATTTTCGCCCGAAGCCCCGGAGCCACCCGACACCGTGGGCAATGGGAGCGTCCATCCTTCTGCCCCAAAAGGATTAGCAACTCAGTGACCTCGGTGGGGAAGGGAGTTGAACCCCCGACCACGAGCGCGCCGAGCACGACGCCTTACCACTGAGCCACTACGCGGATGAAACTCAAAGCCTCCCTCCCCCACGGGGGGGGGGGGGTAGCGGAGAGAGGAGGGTGCTAATTGTAGGGTAAAGGGCTAATTCTGAGGGAAAGGCGGGGGAGGGGGGGGCTAATAGAGCTGTGCAGTACATGTTTTTTAATGCAGACTGTAAGCTGCGAAAGTGGAAGTAGCAAAATGAGAACTGTTACATACCTATAGTTTGCACCACGCAGAATACACGAATTAACGGGACATTCTTCACCTAACAAGCCACCGGAAATTGTGGTATGTGGTATCAGCTCAGCAATTTCTCTTGGGGGCAATTTAATGCCCCCCCCCCGAATTCATCCCCCATTCCATGTGTATAGTCATAATCGCGCCACCATGCACAGAAGGGTGTATATGTTCGTTGGGTCTTTCTGCAACCTCTATCGTGTACACTGTACGCGTCAACCGAAACTCTCTCTACCGTCTTCTGAAACTGTCGAAGCTATTTGCGTACCTACACATCCAAAATGGACCCATTGCGCATTTTGCGTTCAGTCGATTGAAAATCCATGGCAGAGTCAAGATCCGTCCCGAAATTGAAATAGGCGTTTCAAGCGCGCGCGCGCTTCCGCTATTGTGGTCGGGCAGAGAAGCCTTTGTCGTTCACCAAAAATTTTAAAAGAACGGTATCAATATTCGTCCGTCGCTATTTTCAATACTTTTTGATTTCTCGCCGATAAATGCCCGCCGATTGACACAGCCGTCGAGTTTGAAAAGCGCCGTCGGAGGCGGTATTGTGCGGAAAATATTCAAATAGTTGCGAATTTTCCGGAAAACGCCACTTCAAACCATTCAAACAGCCGCTCCCATTATATACCCAACTGTCGACTTTAGTTCCTCCGTTCTCTGCTGTGCACTAGAACGCTAAAAGTCAATTCAGAAAAAAATGAAAACATTTGTGGCAATCCTTGCTTGCGTCGCGGTTGCGGAGGTAGGTATACGGTAGCTTTTTTTCCACATACCGTAAACCCTATAATTAGCCCCCCCCCCTATAATTGGCCCCTCCTATAATTAGCCCCCCCTATAATAATACACCCTCCCAAGACCACTTTGAGTTAATAGGCCCCCCCCCCCTATAATTACGCCCCCTCCCTAAATGAACCATCGTCTAAAAGGCACATGTTTCCATGTCTGGGTGTATGTATGGTCGCGTATGTGTATGTATGTACACGTATGTGCATGTGAGACTGTGTGAGAGTGTGTTAGAGTGTACCAACGTGTGTGCACAGCGCCTTTTTCCCTTAAAAATCGCCTCCACGCGCCTTTTTGCCCACACATCTTCCCACTCATCGACACTTCCAGTTTATAAGCCCCCCCTATAATTATACACCCTCCTAGAGCTCGAACGAAAACATTAGCCCCCGGGGGGCTAATTATAGGGTTTACGGTACCTATGTCCAGCAAGGATACGGTACTATACTTTTAAAGTCTGAGCTTGTTGGCAGTTGGCTTGAAACAGTGCTATACGAGCGTGTCTGCCTTGCGAAAGGGATCAATTTCTCACTGTCGTGGTGGGAGTCGAACCCCCGTGCCACGGCCAAGAGAGCGCAACACAACGACGCCCTAGACCAATCAGCCATGTACCTTTATCATGACCAAACCGCTGACCATGACCATGACCAAACCGTTATCAAGTTCTTGTCGTCGTTATAGGGGGCGTCGCGCTACCGACGCGGCATCAACTGGGGCGGTTGGGGTCAGGTCCTGAACGTCGTGGATGCAATTGCGAGTGTGTGGCGGTTTTTTCTTCCAGCATGCCGCGTGGTCTACCCAGGATTGCATTTGGACCGGAGGGGGGAGGGGGTATGTCCCACCCAAGGAACCACAGGCGCTGCATCTATGTTCAATCCCGTTCTCCAATACGCGTATTGGCTGCTATAATTTGTTGGCGCAGTTGGGCTAAGGCGTTGGTTCCAAACCGCAAGGTGCGGAGTTCAATCCTCAGCGTGGCCAGACTGCAAAAAAAAACAGTAACCCCGTTGGACAAGGGGCTAACGCCAAAACGGTGTCACCTGATCGCAGTTCTCATTGAGACGAGCGGTCTTGTAGAAGGCGTGTAGGCAAGGACCCCTCCCCTCTCTCCTGAGACTTTGGTCTCGAACCCTCACCAGAAAAAAATTGGCTTTCTTTAAACTTTTATTTTTGACGCCACCCACCGACACAGCACAATGGCCGTAAACTGGATCACGAGATCACAGGGCGGCGCCGTGTACATAACAGCGGGCGTTGTTCTGCCGCGAGGCAAGGTGGACCCCCACCTGGCACTGATTTTTCGCCGAAGTCACGGTACAGCCAGAAACCGGAGCTGTGGTTAAAACCCCTTGCCCAGGGGGGTTGCGCCGTGGTTTTCACCCAGCAAGGAATCGAACCCCCGCCCTCGCGGTCCGGAGTCCAACGCCTTGCGGACTACGCCACAGCCCCACTTTCGCATTTTGCAGAGGACGCCAACTTGATCAGCAAGGACGACAATAAGCTGGCGATGCTCAGCAGTCTGTTCGGCACCGCCGACACGGTCATGGCCCAGATGAACGACGGCGAGAAGAACGACCTCACCAAGCTCGCCAGCGTGCTCGGCATGGGCGCCTCAGAGCTGCTCGGCAAACTGGGTGCGTCGTGCCGGCGCCACCCAGCCCCTCCAATAGAGTGCCCCAGGGGTGTTTGAGATGTAGTGGCCTTGAGTGTCGAGGGTAGGAGGTCCTCCAACACTGTGTTCTGGTGCATGTTGAGACCAATAACAATAGTTTCTTTTCCATTTGAATATACGCCCAAGAGAATTTCTTGGCCGGGAGGGGGGGGGGGTTGAGTGCCCCTTGACCCCCACCCCCACCCATACGTGTAACCGGGAATTGGACTTGGGGGGAGGGTTCGGGCACCTTCTGGGGGGGGGGGGTGGTGGGTGGGGTGAAAAAAATCTGGAGGAGGGGGGGGGGGTCTGGGAAGGAAAAATAGGAACTCTTTGGTTGATTTTTGGTCAAAAAGACACTGTAAAAACCCTAAAATAGGTACTTTTGAGTCAAAATACACTGTAAATAACCCAATTAGACACTTTTAGTCGATTTTTGCTCAAAAGCACTGTACAAAACACATTACAATTTACAGTTTCAAATTTACGGTCAAAACCAGCAAGTGGGGGGAGGGACCCCCCCCCCCACCCCCCCCCCAGTTACCAGTGGCGTAGCCAAGGGGGGGGAAGGGGGGGGGAAGCTTCCCCCTCCGAAATTGTCGGAAGCTCGAATTTCTTAGCTTGGTACCCCCTGTTGCAATGTGGCAATTTGTGCGCTTTTCTAAATCTCAATGCAAAAAATGATGAAACCAACGCTAATGAGCCAAATTTGTGCCTGCGGCGCATGATTTAGCACTTAACTAAGGCAAAATGGACCTTTTCAAACAAATGCAACAGGTAATAGTGCACGCATTTTCACGTGTGGCACATGGTTGTATTGTACTTGTACACAAATGGCAAACGCTGTGGTGGCAAATGAGCGCGAAGCGTGTAGACAGATTATGTCTAAAAGCTTCCCCAGCCGAAATGGCGCAATGTCAAAAAAATTCGACAGGGTACCCCCTGTTGCACAATAGAGTATTTGACCGAAATTGGACTTCCCCCCCCCCCGAAATCAAGTTCTGGCTACGCCACTGCCAGTTACAGGTATGCCCCCACCCCCAATAGGTACTTTGATTTGAAAGCATCTCCGACAAATTCCTTTCAGGCGAGCAGAACGTCGTCGGAGAGAGCGACGCGCAACGTGCGCAGAGTATCGCGCAAGCCATCCAGGTGAGTTACTGTAATGGCGCAATTTCAAATACAATTTTTTTTGCTAGCAAGAAACAATTTTTATTTTTGGTCTCTACTAACGTTCCTTCGCTCCATTCCGTATGTATGATCCGCCGAATCGTTGGAAATCCTCTGCGGAGTTCGCTTGAACAGCCAAATTTTAATTTTTTGCTTTTTAAAATTTGAAATTTTTAGCTGATGGGCAATACGAGCCAGGCCGTCCAGAAGTTGAAGGCGGAGGGGCGTGAAGACGAGTACGGCCGATTGGTTGGAGCCGTCTCCAGCAAGCTCAGCGATCTCGCTCGTAAGCGCACGCACGCACGTATGCACGCACGCACGCACCGGCACGCACGCGCGCGCGCGTGCACGCACGCACGCACGCACGCACGCGCGCACGCACGCACGCACGCACGCACGCACGCACGCACGCACGCACGCACCGGCACGCACGCACGCACCGGCACGCACGCACGCACGCACCGGCACGCACGCACGCACGCACCGACACGCACGCACGCACGCACCGGCACGCACGCACGCACCGGCACGCACCCACGCACGCACCGGCACGCACGCACGCACGCACGCACCGGCACGCACGCACCGGCACGCACGCACGCACGCACGCACCGGCACGCACGCACGCACGCACGCACGCACGCACTCACGCACACGCACGCTCACGGGCGCATCCGTATTCCGTACAGACCAAGGGAACTTCGTCGGCGACGAGGATAAGGACGACATTGCCAAATACGGCAACCTGCTCGAGGGCTTCTTTTGAACACGCCACGCAGAGAACACGCATAACATCCGGCCGTGAAACAACTACATGGCGACTTATTAGGAAGTGATTTCGGAGAAAATCCGATGTATTTCTGTGCCCACATTTTGCGCGGTGGTGGTGGTCGGTTGGTGGAAACTTTCGGACGACGAATGCAGACCCACGTACGCAAAGCCTACGCTGAATCGACGCAATATTTTTGCGTCTCTTTGTCGCACATGCAAACGAAGGCGCACGGACAATAAGGCGTTTAATGTCACCACCACTGAATAAAATTGAAAATCCACAAATTACAGTACTTAGGTGTACGCAAACTAGTCACAGTAAATAAACGCCAAATGGTAAAATTGCAAGCTTAGACGTGAAGTGTTGAGTTTTGGAGTCCAGCGTGCGACAGTGAACTGGTGCGACACTCAAAGAATAATGCGGTAGTGATTAAACTGAAATGTCCCTGGCCAACGCTGAGCCAAGTCCTATCGCGTTCTTCAAATTTGCGCCTTTTCGAGCCGCCAATTTGACGCTCCTTTTCTGAAATGCACGCACGTATGATCAGATGTAGCATCATACCTTTAACCGGGTCAGATTGTGGGGTGGGAAGGGGGGGGTTTGGAAGGATTTTCCGAGGGGGGTTGTCTGGAGCAAAAAGTGGGGGTCGTTGGCCATTTTTTCTACCTATACTGGTAGATTTTGGTCAAAAAGCCCAACGCTTACAATCAATAAAGTTGAAAATAAAAATGATTAGTAGAGCTTCACCCGTCTGCTGTTCCAAGGGAGCAAGCAGATATAATTTGTGGCGTTGACGTAGTGGCATTCAAAACCTGATTTGCAGCAACCGTTCAGCTTCGAACAACACACCTAATCACAGCGCAAATTGCATGGCAGCAGCAGAAAATAATCTTTAATACCTTAAATATACATTAAACTTCTCGGATTTCGGGCCGAGAACCCGGAGCCGCCCTACGCCGAATTCTACGTGTTGCATGCGGTCACCATGAAATTTGGTTGAAAGTAATTAGTCGTATGAGTATGAGTCGTTAAAAGTAAGAAATGTGGTGTTGGACTTGGGGCAACGCTAGGAGGCCGTTTCGATCGCCCATATGGCATGCCCATCTCCATGACGCCTTCCCATAATTAGGCGCATAATTAGCCGAAAACATTTGGAAGAACGCCATCTGTAATCTAGGGCAGCGACGGCACGAGAAAAGGAAAGTCCTCGGTCTAGTGGCTCCATCAAGAATCGAACCCCGGACCGTGCTCGCAAGTTCCGTGTAGTGTTTTTGTAAGTAAGTAAAGTAGGTGTCAATCGCAAAAACGCAAACCCCATTTCTAAACGGACAACAGCCAGAAAGTTGGCTGAAAAAATCTTGCAGCTTATCCTCCTCAGCTGCGGATTTTAGTTTGTTCGCAGTCCTTTTTGTTTCGTTTTTTATTTGTTCTTCAATGATTCGCTTGAACTGCCAAAACCTGCCAAAGTAATCGTTTTCTTTAGCAAAGTGCAGCAGTTTCTGTTTCAGCTGTGTTTGTTCAGTTAAATTTTGAAGAATTTCAAAGTAAAGACTTGCAAAGTTGAAGTTTGTACGGAGCGAGTCAAAATTTCGGTGACAACACGTTTGTCCAACTGAAATGTGCGTCACTACGCGCGCGCGAGTGCGTGCATGCGTTCGTGCGTGCGTGCGTGAGTGCGTGCGTACGTACGTGCGTGCGTGCGTGCGTGCGTGCGTGCGTGCGTGCGTGCGTGCGTGCGTGCGTGCGTGCGTGCGTGCGTGCGTGCGTGCGTGCGTGCGTGCGTGCGTGCGTGCGTGCGTGCGTGCGTGCCCTGCAAACCTTTGCAGAGCAGGTCATCTTTAAACATTAAGGTATCTGCGCATTTGTAAACCGTGTCGTTTAAATATTCCTTTTCCGACATCCGAATCGCACTTGCGCCACTTATGTCGTTTAATGAGTAGCACAATGCACCAAGCACCGTAAGTCGTAGCATTGTTACTTTCTACGGTATTGTTGTGTAGACTGAATCAGCACAGTAAAATCGATAAAAACGTGACAGAAAAACTGCATTGAACGTTCCGTTGCAGTGGAATGTATGCGGTGTGTGCTACTCCGCAAACATGTGTGGAATATGGAAGAAGGCCGCAATGGCAAGGGAGTATGTCGCAAGCAACACGATTATGTACCATTTTTCCAATTTCAATTGAAATATTTAAACCCAGAATCGTTTGGTGTGTTCAAATCCAACTAAAGAAAGCAAACTAAATAATGATACCAAAAATAAAGGGGGAAAGGCAACGTTGTTGTTGTTTTGTTGACCTCTGTTTTCAATTCGTGGGGCTGTGGCGTAGTCCGTAAGGCGTTGGATTCCTGACCGCGAGGTCGGGGGTTCGATTCCTTGCTGGGCGAAAACCACGGCTACCCCCCTTGGGCGAGGGGTTTAAGCCACAATTGCTCCGGTTTCTGGCTGTACCGTGGCTTCGGCCTAAAACCAGTGCCAGGTGGGGGCCCACCTTGCCTCGCGGCAGAACAACGCCCATGTTATGTATACGGCGCCGCCCTGTGATCTTGTGATCTAGTTAACGGCCATTGTGCTGTGTCAGGTGGTTGTCGTAAAAAAAAGCATTCAGCAATTGAAGAGTTGAAGAGTTGTGGAAAAAAGGCGATTGCAGTGCTGGGATTCGAACCCAGGTCTCAGGGATTCCGGTCCTGGATGCTAACCTCTACACACACTCGCACGCCTCCTATTCCACAAATCGCGCATGATACCGTAAGCCAGGAGAGATAAGTCAGTCTATTCCGTCAACCTCCACCCAAATTCACAAGCACAACACTACAATAGGCAATCACGATCAACGCACATTACGGTATTTTCGCTAATTTAAATTCGCTCGGGAGAACTTTGTCCGGCAGTTGACTTTGAAACGCCGCTTCCTCCAAGTTCTAACGTTAATTCGGTGCGTTTTTCCCTCAATCCTAATCTCGGCGCTCTGGTCGTGACTCGTGAGCCACTAGTCAATGGTGGTGGTGGTGGTGGTGATGGTGGTGGTCGGCGCCAAACCAGCTGGGTATCTCTTCCTCGTAAAAGCCCAATACAAAAATTACTGCAAATCCCAGGACAAATCCGGCGTTCTGAAGGACCGCCGACAGCCACCAGCGTTCGTGTCTTCCCGCGTGCTTGAGATAGGCCAGCTGAACGCACGGACGCGCGTACGCGCACGCACGCGTGCACGCACGCACGCACGCACGCACGCACGCACGCACGCACGCACGCACGCACGCACGCACGCACGCACGCACGCACGCACGCACGCACGCACGCACGCACGCAAGCGCTAACCATGTCAATCCAGGCAACGTAGAGAAAGATGCCCACTGCGACAGTGAAGGTCCACTGACGCGTGAGAGCGTGGTCACCCAAGGCCAAGCCCACAAACAACCCTGCGAAGGCGGTCAGTGTCGACGCAAAGTTCCAAGCCAGAGCGGCCTTGACAGACAGACCGCTGCTTAGCAGCACTGCGAAGTCGCCTAAACAGGAATGAATGAATCTGTGTGCGTCCCGATGCGTGCGTGCGTGCCGGTGCGTGCGTGCGTGCGTGCATGCCGGTGCGTGCGTGCGTGCGTGCGTGCGTGCGTGCGTGCGTGCGTGCGTGCGTGCGTGCGCGCGTGCGTGCGTGCGTGCGTGCGTGCGTGCGTGCGTGCAGGCGTGCGTGCGTGCAGGCGTGCGTGCGTGCGTGCGTGCGTGCGTGCGTGCGTGCGTGCGTGCGTGCCTGCGTGCGTGCGCGCGTGCCGGTGCGTGTGTGCGCGCGTGCGTGCGTGCGTGCGTGCGTGCGTGCGTGCGTGCGCGCGTGCGTGCGTGCGTGCGTGCCGGTGCGTGCGTGCGTGCGTGCGTGCGTGCGTGCGTGCGTGCGTGCGTGCGTGCGAGCCTGCGTGCGTGCGTGCGCGCGTGCCGGTGCGTGCGTGCGTGCGCGCCTGCGTGTATGCGAGACGGATGGTGCATGCGTGCGTGCGTGCGTGCGTGCGTGTTTGCCTGCGTGCGTGCGTGCGTGCGTGCGTGCCGGTGCATGCCGGTGCGTGCCGGTGCGTGCCGGTGCGTGCCGGTGCGTGCCGGTGCGTGCCGGTGCGTGCCGGTGCGTGCCGGTGCGTGCCGGTGCGTGCCGGTGCGTGCCGGTGCGTGCCGGTGCGTGTGTGCGTGCGTGCAAACGAACAGACCAATTTCATGCGGCACTTCGTGGCACGCCACAGCGAGAGTTGTGCTGAGACCAGAGATGCCAGAGGCGCTGAACGCCGCCCCAACCGCCAAACCGTCGGCAAAATTGTGAATCGCGTCTCCGACCAGGATCATCAACGCGATCGGCCGGAGGTCTTAAAACGATTTCTTTCATTGAACAGTTTATTTTCACCAAACTAGTTCTTGTTTGGATTGTAAAATTACTCTTGTACTCGGGCAAAAAAGATTTGCTCTGATGATGCGATGTGACTGCGAAGCAATTGGGTTAGCACTGCAGGGATACAACACACACTCTGTGCACCTACCTACCAACACTACCCCACCTCTTTCTCACCATTTCTAAACATCAGCATATTTTGAACGAAAAAAATATTTAAAAAAATGAATAAAGAAATAAAATTAAAATTGAAAGAAAGGTATGTAAACCAACTCCAAAAGAGCGGGCGCTGCTCGTCCGCCAAAGCAACGTTGCCGTTCTCAACCACAGTCAGCTAAAAGTCGTCACTTTTTATTTTTATTTTTAATTTTAATGCTCTTGCGTAAAATGGTTTGGTTTTTTCACCAAATTATTAGCAGGAATTGCATTATTATTAGCACGTTGAATTATTTATTGGAAGCTGCACTTGTCTTCAGTCTTTCACTACTGTTTTTATTGTTCATTATCGTAGGTATGGTGTTCTCAGATAGTTGCGCTACAATACAAACACACGCACGCTCTCATATCCGTTTCCAATGTTGTCTTGGTTTCCAACTGTTCCTACAGCTGCAGGCCGATTTGGCTGGCCACTGCCCCCTTTTTCCAAATTGGTGAGCCCCGCGCTCCCCAAGTGTCCCCCCGCAAGAGTCACACCGCCTGTATGGAGGATGAGGGAGCTTTCGCTGTCGCATCGCTCCGCGCAGAGACTGCCCGTAGCGTCGTAGCCTCTAGGGTACCCGTGAAGGGGAGGGTGGTCGCCCTCCGTGTGAGTGTGGCCCTGGAAAATTTTAAAATTCTTGAGATACAGCCACAGCCACACACAGGCACGGAAGCACTGGCTCGCAAGCACGCACCGGCACGCACGCGCGCACCGGCACGCACGCACGCACGCACGCACGCACGCACGCACGCACGCACGCACGCACGCACGCACGCACGCACGCACGCACGCACGCGCGCGCACACGCACGCACCGGCACGCACGCACGCACGCACGCACGCACGCACGCACGCACGCACGCACGCACGCACGCACGCACGCACGCACGCACGCACGCACGCACGCACGCACGCACGCACGCACGCACGCACGCACGCACGCACCCACGCACGCACGACGCTCGCACCATGTGCTGGGATAGGAACTCCGCCATGTAAAGGGCGTAGACCACGACCACGACCACGGTCATCTTGAGCATCACGGTCGTAAAGCTCAGATCGGCCTCTGAGTGATCGCAGTGATCGCAATCGCATGGTTGATCATCGATCATTTGATCATCGCCATCGGTGTCGATGATTTCTCGGTGGGAATGGAAATGTCCAGTGCAGTTGCTCAGGCCAAGATCAATGGAGTGATCTCGAGTCACTTCCAGATCACTTCCGTGACAGTGACTGTGCAAGCCCAGAGCCTCAAAATGCACCCACACTTTGCGGTTTGTGTCGTTTGATTAGCTATTTACATACCGTATTCAGCGTCATCTGTACGATCAGTTTTTGCGATCAGAGTACCGTATGTCGTCCATTCAGGAAGATGAAGTATCCGTTTTTTGATGGCCCCATCAGGAATCGAACCCGGAACCGTGCGTGCAAGAGGCCGATTCTCTACCACTAGGCCATGTACGATGCCATATCGTATACCTCGGCATACCTGTAACTGTGGGGTTACTCCCCCACTATGTTTTCAACACGCCCAACCCTCCCCCCAGCATTTTCCCAAAAGATTTTCATCCTGTCTAAACGATCAAAGTGAGTAAATGTTGGTGCATTTCAGTGCTTTTCAGTGTTACCTGACCAGAAAACAGCATTATAACGCTGTTCAGACCCTATTTTTACCCATTTTTGACCAAAAACGGTTACAGGTTACAGGTTACCTCAGGCACAAGATGCAGCATGGCGTCCGTGCAGAGGGTCGCGACGGCCATGGACGTAAAGATGGTCATCCAGCGCCGCTTCCTGGTCTCGTCGCCGCGGAAGAGCGGCAACACTGCGATGCCCAGCAACGAGAGCGCGCTCACAAACGCCACGCTCAGCGTGCTCCAGAGCAGCACTGCGGGCGAGAATGGATCGACTACGGTAGCATAGGTGTACTGTACATACAGTAGTCTAGAGACCACCCTTTCAATGGGCTGTCGTGAATAGAACCAGCGATTACAATGGATGTCGCACACACCACAGTACCTTTTTACATGTAGCACACATACCGTAAATCCTCCAATAGTGCCCCAGGGTGCGGACAGGTTGAAAGCATAGTGCCGCGGGGGCACTATTGGAGGATTTATGGTACGTCACATGACGTGCAATCGTAGCGTAATCTTGCACATTGAAGCATTTGATCCTTCGCAACGCGATCGAACCTTCCGCGTCGGCGATCATGTCGTCGTTCGGTTTTGGCTTTACCCACCAACACTTGATTCGTCCAATAATCAAGCTCTTGAATTCTCGACAATATCTCACCAAGCGAGGAAGAGTCGACACAGACAGATGCGCACAAAGCGACTGTCTTGCAGTAATGGAGCGGCAAGGGCCGCGCGCTGCCGCCGCCCGTCAAGGCCGCGTTGCCCTTACCCGAACCCGTTCTGACGACGGCCTGTTTTGGACGGCCGTCGTCGTCAGGCCATTCGCTCCGCGCAGGCAAGGGCCGCGTCGTTGACTGCCCGCGCCGTCTGCAGCTGAGTGCAGTGAATTGTTGCGAGTTGCGACGAGAAGGCGCCCCCCCCCCCTCTCCGCAAAAATGCGTCGCGTTTGCCTTTGCCCGCAATGGAAGGCAGTCAGGCCCTCGATGGGGCAGTGGCCTAGTGGTAAGGAATCGGCCTCTTGCGCGCAAGGTCCTGGGTTCGATTCTTGATGAACCCACTACACTGAGGACTACTTCCCTTTCGATGGATTTTCTCCTGTCATCGCTGCCCTAGATTGTAGATAGTCTTTGGCTACCTAGTTGCGCGGCCCTAGACAGGAATGCGTCTTGGATATGGGTATGCTGTATGGGCCATTGACGGCCTCCTAGCGTTGCCCCTAATCCAACAACAAAAGGCCCTCAATGGCAAGCACTACGCAGGAGCCAAATTGGTTCGCCAGGCGGAAAATTAGTTAGAAAAGTTAGAAATTCGAACATTTGCGCCAGTCTCGGCTCCGGACAGCGCGTGGCCTAGTGGAAGAGAAGAGAATCGGCCTCTTGCACGCACGGTTCGGGTTCGGTTCTTGATGGAACCACCAGATCGAGGGCTTGCCAGGCAACGGATTTTCTCGAGCTGCCGCTGCCATGCAGCTTTGTGCCTCCAGACAGGAACTCATGTACATGTACTGCTTTGTGCCTCATGTACAGAGGACAACAACCACCTCCTAGTGTTGCCAGAAACAGAGCAACGACTGCAAACTTGTCGTCATACCTGTAACCGGGTCTGGAAGAGTGGAGGGGGGCAAACGGCCGAATTCTGGGGGGAGGTGTGCAGCACAAAGTGAGGGGGGGGGGCAGCTGACCATTCTTTTAGTTATACTGGTACTTTTTGGTCAAAAATGGGTATAAATAGCGTCTAAACAGTGTTATTAAGCTGTTTTATGGTCATATAACACTGAAAAGCACTGAAATACGCCAACAATTACTCACTTTCATCATTTTAGACAGAGTGAAAATCCCTTGGGAAAATTCTGGGGGTTTGGGGGGGGGGGGTGTTGCAAAGAATAGTGGGGGTGGAACCCCCCAGTAACAGTATGCTTGTCGTTCGATTGCCACACAATAGTCGCAACTCTCATGGGGCGCCACGTCACTGCGCGTCATCA
The DNA here is from genome assembly GCA_030248085.1 of Paralinhomoeus sp. GSCO2_6. NCBI lineage: Eukaryota > Metazoa > Nematoda > Chromadorea > Monhysterida > Linhomoeidae > Paralinhomoeus > Paralinhomoeus sp. GSCO2_6. The sequence continues at coordinate 21,591 of JASAMY010002848.1, read as the reverse complement.
TCATACGACACGGAAAAGTATTCACTCTTCAAATCTCTCTGTCTCTGCTTGTACCGCTCCTTGATGAAGACGATGAACGCTGTGGGAATCATCATCAGCACAATGAGCAGACGTATCGTCAGTTCTCGCCGAGTGCGCCGCCACTCTTCTTCCCCTTCCGACTAGAATAGCACAAGCTGGGTGCCGGTGCGTGCGTGCGTGCCGGTGCGTGCTGGTGCGTGCGTGCCGGTGCGTGCGTGCCGGTGCGTGCGTGCCAGTGCGTGCGTGCCGGTGCGTGCGTGCCAGTGCGTGCGTGCCAGTGCGTGCGTGCCGGTGCGTGCGTGCCAGTGCGTGCGTGCCGGTGCGTGCGTGCTGGTGCGTGCGTGCCGGTGCGTGCGTGCCGGTGCGTGCGTGCCAGTGCGTGCGTGCCGGTGCGTGCGTGCCAGTGCGTGCGTGCCGGTACGTGCGTGCTGGTGCGTGCGTGCCAGTGCGTGCGTGCGTGCGGGCCAGTGCGAGTGCGTGCGTGCCGGTGCGTACGTGCGGTGCATGAGTGCTGGTGCGTGCGTGCCGGTGCGTGCGTGCCAGTGCGTGCGGTGCGTGCGTGCTGGTGCGTGCGTGCCGGTGCGTGCGTGCCGGTGCTTGCGTGCCAGTGCGTGCGGGCCAGCCAGTGCGTGTGTGCCAGTGCGTGCCGGTGCGTGCGTGCGTGCCGTTGCGTGCGGTGCGTGCCGGTGCGTGCGTGCGTGCCATTGCGTGCGGTGCGTGCGTGCCAGTACGTGCGTGCCGGTGCGTGCGTGCGGTGCGTGCGTGCGGTGCATGCGTGCTGGTGCGTGCGTGCGTGCCAGTGCACGCGCGCGTGCGAGCCAGTGCGTGCGTGCGTGCGGTGCATGCGTGCTGGTGCGTGCGTGCGTGCCAGTGCACGCGCGCGTGCGGGCCAGTGCGTGCGTGCGTGCCGGTGCGTGCGTGCCGGTGCTTGCGTACCAGTGCGTGCGGTGCGTGCTGGTGCGTGCGTGCGGTGCGTGCGTGCGGTGCATGCGTGCTGGTGCGTGCGCGCCATTGCGTGCATGCCATTGCGTGCGTGCCAGTGCGTGCGTGCCAGTGCGTGCGTGCCAGTGCGTGCATGCCAGTGCGTGCGTGCCGGTGCGTGCGTGCCAGTGCGTGCGTGCCAAAGCGTGCGTGCCAGTGCGTGCGTGCGAGTGCGTGCATGCGAGTGCCTGCATGTCAGTGCTTGCATGCCAATTGCCAGTGCGTGCATGCTGGTGCGTGCATGCCAGTGCCTGCATGCCAGTGCATGTATGAGTGATGGTGCGTGTATGCCAGAGAGTGCAAACGTCAGCGTATGCACGCCTTTGGCCATACCACGCACCTTGGTGACAAATTCGATTTGCTTGAACACAAGACCCTCTTTATCGATGTAGCAGATTGAATTCCTTCGAATAAGGCTGAATTGGAAACATTCTGGGGGCATACTTGTAACCAGGTTTGGAAGAGCGGGGGGGGGGGGAACGGCCGAATTCTGAAGGGGGGGGGGGGTGTCTGGAGCAAAAAGTGGGAGGTAGCTAGCCATTATTTGAGTTATACTGGTACTTTTTGGTAAAAAAGATGGGTATAAATAGGGTGAACATCCCTTGGGAAAATTCTGGAAAATTGGAAAGGTGGAAGGGGGTTGGAAGGGAAGGTGGGGGGGGGGGACGTGCTAGCAACAATCAGCCTGCCCAGATGGCAATAATATTATGCATAACAAAAACTTTTTTTCAATCCCCACCCAGCTTGCCACCACATTCAACCTTGCCATACTACAACAGTTCTATTGAAACAATAACAACAACCAAACAAAACCAAATTGCCACGCACAAGACATAGGGCGCGCCCTTTTTCAGGTAGCTGTGGTGTGTGGCTCGCCGGAAAGCAGCGACTTTCGCTTCCGCTTCAGCCCGTGGCAATGCTGGAACGATTGGGCTCTGATCATTGTTGTTGTTGTTGGATAGGGCAACTTTAGGAGGCCGTCAATGGCCCACATACCGTAAATCCTCCAATAGTGCCCCGGTCACTATCATTTCAACCTCCCATTACCCGGTGCACGGGCAGCGGCCTGGCCTAGTGGCAAAAAACCTTCCTCTTGCGCGCAAGGTCCTGGGTTCGATTCTTGATGGCGCCACTAGATCGAGGACTTCCCTTTCCATGGATTTTCTCGTGCCTTCGCTGCCCTAGATTACAGATGGCGTTCTTCCGAAAGTCTTCCGCTAATTATACGGCTGTAGACGGGAAGGCGTCATGGAGATGGGTAGGCTACATGGGCCATTGACAGGCCTCCTAGCGTCGCCCCAAATCCAACAACAACAACAACAATACCGGCGCACTATTGGAGGGGGGGCTACTATACTTTAAACCTAAAAATTTTGAATGGTAATGCTAATTTCGCTGTCAAAACCGCCGATTTTTCAGAGATTCTGATCACTTTTGCCACATTCAATGGTTGATTTACAGTTAATAGTTGCTGAAACATACTATTATTGGTTAGTAGTAGTGTGTATACACGATATAAATGTACCCACCGCTATATTTTTGCCCATAAAAGGCACATGGCATAAGATACCCCTTACCCCCAGGGGCACTATTGAAGGAGGGGCTCTATTCATTCAACCTTGCCATACCCGGGGGGCACTATTGGAGGGGGCTTCTATTGGAGGATTTACGGTAGCATACCTCATCACCATGACGCATTTATGTCTAGAGGCACATGCCTGGCCATGAGTGCTGCCAAAGACATTCGGAACAACACCATCTGCAATCTAGGGCAGCGACAGCACGAGAAGATCCATTGGGGTAGTATTTCATGGGTACCATGGGCAAGAATCGGCCTCTCGCACACGGTTCTGGGTTGAGGGACCCATTAACGAGGATTTCCCTGTCAATGGATTTTTTTGTGCTGTCGCTGCCCTAGATTACAGATTGCGTGCCTCCGAATGTCTTTGGCAGCCCTCATGGCCAGTCATGTGCCTCTAAACAGGAACGCGTCATGGCGATGACAGGATGTGCTAGCGGGCCATCGAAGGAAGGCCTCCTAGCGTCGCCCTCCAACCAACAGCAACAACATGAGTTGGGTTGTTTCATACTTTCACTTGTACAACGTCACCATTGGTGCGATTCGAGCATTTGGTGCTACAAGAATCTTCTTGCAAACCACGCACGAATGCCCATACCAATGTGATATCGGAGCGCTTCTATCCATGGGCTTTTCAGTAGGTTCCCCGCTGTAGGCACGGTCATCATCAGCTGGGCTAGAAGGGCCCCTTGTTCCGGCATCGGTGTCACAACCACCTCAAACAATGGGCACACATGACACAGCTATAGTCAGGGTCGCATAAAAAAAATTTCAAGTTTTTCTTTAAATTAATTTTTTTTATTTTTAAAATTGACTTAGGAGCCATCATTGGTGCCAAATACCTGTACTATAAGACACTTTGAGCCTATTAGAGTGTCAAACACAAGTAATAGTGCATCCCTAAAGCCTTTAGAAGCGTATTTAGCATCGTTTTACTCAAATGGTGACAAATCCGCTGCCTCTAAATGGTCGTGTACGGTATCGCACGATGTTGGAAACCAGTTGGGAACCCCAAAAAGAGCTTGGTTTTGGTGCTAATAAGCAAGTTTATGATGTGAATAACTACTAATTGTACCATCTAAACACCATTTGAACGCCTTTTGCAACTCAGAAGCTATATTTTACCCAAAAAACAAAGAAATTTTTTAATTAAAAAAAATCGTTAAAGAAAAAACAACTTTTTTTATAATTGTGCAACCCTGGCTATAGTACAAACCTCCATAGATAATTACAACCCGGAGCCATTGAGGGCATACTGTAACTGGGGGCGCTTCAACTTCAATCTCCACCTCCGGTCACGGGTATGGCATGGTAGCGGTCGAACCATGCTCAACAATGGAACAGGTTTGTACCAGCAAATGCAGTTATCTCCATAGTAGGTTATAAAATACCGAGCATAAATACCTTGCAAAAAAAAACAGTCCAGATCCTGAAGAGTTGCACCCACCCACCTGAGGGTAAAAAGCGCCACCACGGATGCTCTTGATCATGGCCCTCATGCGCACGCCCCTTCGATACATCACGTAAGCATCTTTGCCGCTAAACAGTGGGGGGGGGGCATGGAATACCTGTAACCGGGTCTGGACGAGTGTGGGGAGGGGGGGGGGAGATTTGGGGGTTGGAAGCAGACGTGGGCTCAGGGGGTGTAGGAGTTCCCCCCCCCCTGCACTGGCTATAGCCGTCCCGCTTTTTTTGCGGGGGCGACCCCTCCCCCCACTGGCATCGTCATCCCAGATAAGTTGCGGAAACCCTCTCTAAGACTCCCATTATTGAAAAAATTGGGCAAATATGCGTGTTTTGTGTCCTTTTCAGTGTAGCGTGACCCAAAAACGATTAAAAAGTGCTATTTAGGCGCTGTTCTTGACGCATTTTGGACCAAATAAGCACCGATTTACGCGCTATTTTGGTGCGAAATCTTCCACTTCGACCCCCCCCCCCCCCCCCTTACCGGCGGGATGGCGGGACACCCCTCCACCCCCCCCCCCCCATTTACAGGTGTACGTTGGCTCTTAAGCCCGGGGGGGGGGTGGAAAGCGTCGTGGGGAAGGGGCAAGAAAGAGCCATCCCGGGTAAAATGTCCGAAATTAGAAATTTTGGAGGGGGAGTGGTCAAAACGGAAAAAATCTGCAAATCGAAACAGCGTGTAAATAGAAGCTTTTGGCTCAGAATGGATCATATATGCCTGCAAAATCCCTCCCCATCCGTCCCTCCAAAATCTTCTGGGTCACTGAATCCCCCCCCCCCTCGATCCGTCACTGAATCCCCCCCCCCCTCGATCCACCACCGCACGCACGCGCGCACGCACGCACGAGCGAAAACGAACCGTAATTTGGCGGGTTTTGGATCGCCGTGCGTATGAATGGTCAGCACAACGTCACTGTGTAGAATGGATTCAATTTTTTCATCTAATTGTTTCGAAGTCAATTTCGAGTCACGCCCACCCCGCGGTTCCGCCGACAGCTTAAATTAAATTTCGCTGTCTTTATTTAACAGATACAATGTGTATACATTGTACAGCTGGTGGAAGAATAAAATAGTGCAAATTTCTCGGTTCAATGCGAAGTATTAATTTTAAGTTTTTATAACTGAGTTTCTATTGAGATTACTGCGCACAATTTCTTCGAGCTTTTTGGCCGCTGCTCTCAGTGTTACGCCGCTGGGCCACTCTGAATCTTTGTCTCTGAAAGAAAAACTGCCAAGAAAATTCATTTTGGCACAAACGCACGCACGCCATAGGTGTTGATTGCTCCAAAAGCCAGGGGGGGGTCTCTGGTGGGGGTTTCGAGGGGGGGGGGAGTGTAGAGCCATGTCGGATACAATGTCCGGGATCGAAAATTTTGGAGGAGGGGTGGTCGCAGTGGAAGAATTTGCACCATAATAACGTGTAAAATGGGTACTTTTTCGTCTAAAATGGGTCAAAATAAGGTCTAAATAGCACTTTTCAGGCGTTTTTGGGTCACACTACACTGAAAAAGAAACAAAAACACGCATCTTCACCCATTTTTTTTTTGTAATATTGAGAGAGGGTTTCCCGCAAGTTATTATCCAGGATGGCAATGGCCAAGGGGGCCTCTCTCCCGCAAAAAAGCGGGACGGCTATAGCCAGGGGGAGGTGAACCCTATCCTAGACCCCCCCCCCTTAGCCCACCTATGGCACTGGCACGCAGACCCCCCTGGAGCGAGGCCCCCCAGAGGTGTAACTGGCCATCGAAGCTGAGGGGGGGGGGGTGAATCTGGGATTTTTCAAAAAAGTCGCAGGGGGTGACCTGCACGGCCAAATTTGATACAATTTCTCTTTTTCCAGCCTCAATAATGACCTAGAAAATGCTTCGTGAATGCTGAAAACACAGCGGCGCAGGCAAAAATTGGTGAATTTTTGGACAAAAACGCGCTTCAGTGACTCTAAAATTGGTCAGTTGGAGCAAAAAAACAGCGCCGCAGGCAAAATTTGGTGATTATTTGGCCCAAAACGCGCCGAAAAGGCTCCAAAATGGTCTGTATGTTGGTCAAATACAGCGCCGCCGGCGAAATTTTTGACATTTGCACAATAAATGCTGCTCACAGGCCTGAAAAACACCTTGGGAAGTATGAGAAACACAATTCAGCCATAGGGGTAACCTGCAGTCAGTGCAGGATTGACCGAAGCTGAGGGGGGGGGGGGGGGGGGGGTCCTCTTTCGTGCGGATACGAGGGGGGGGGGGGGGAACCCTACCTACACCCTACCCAGTTACACCTATGGGCCCCCCCGGCCATCGCCATCCTCGATAACTTGCGGGAAACCCTCCCTCAATATTAAAAGAAATGGGTAAAGATGCGTGTTTTTGTTTCTTTTTCAGTGTAGTATGAGCCAAAAACACCTGAAAAGTGGTATTTAGACCTTATTTTGACCCATTTTAGACCAAACGTACCCATTTTACACGTTATTATGGTGCAAATCCTCCACTTAAACAACCCCTCCTCCAAAATTCTCGATCCCGGTCATTTTATCCGGGACGGCGCTAGACCACCCCCCCCTCGAAATCCCCAGAGACCCCCCCCCCGGCTTTTGGACCAATCTACACCTATGCACGCAGAGGCACGCACGCACGCATGCACGCACGCGCACAGTCACGCAAACGCACCTAGAGATATCGAATCGTTCTTTGGCTTCCCTAAGTACTTCGGCCGCGTCGGTAAACGGTACGTTCTCCCCGGCGCTGTCGTCATGCTCGATCGCGACCGGCTCAAGGCGTTTCCTTAATTAAATATTAAAAACAAAGGGCATATGTATGTATTTTTCTTAAAAAAAAGCGTTACGCGATCGTCCGCCACTTTTCCGCCACTCGACTTTTCGACAGACGCGACCAAACGCGCGCTAGCATTTTTGCGTCGCAAAAAAGTCCGACACACAAGCTACCAACTAGTAATTCATCAGAAAAAGGTATAAAAATCGCTTCAAATTTACTCCGACTATTTTAATTATTTTTGAATTGAATTGTAACGTACTCTGCGTAAGTTAGCGAAAGAACGGTATGTTGCAAAATTCAAACGAATTATAATTGTGTTGTGGGTTGGTTACGGTGCGAATTATATTCTGAATTAATTGATGAAAAGAATTGATCGAGGGGCCTCTCCCACTAGTTATACAACACCCACCCAATCCAATCCCCCAGAATATTTCCAAACATTTTCACCTTGTCTAAGACGATAAAAAATGAGTAAATGTTGGTGCCTTTCAGAACATAAAGCAACCAGATATCACGTTTTATAGACTATTTTGACCCATTTTGACCAAAAGTTAGCAGTATTAGTCAGAAAATGGTCAGCTACCCCCCATTTTGCTCCAGACACCCCCAATCAAAATAGAAAAAGTTAATGAACTCCGCTCTCCTCAACAACTTCCTTTTCTTTCTCAATTCACCAGCAGTTCAGCGCGCGCCGGCGACGCAAACATCAACCTATACTAGCCTCACTCATTCACAGTTTTCTTCCTTTGGTGGCATTTATCAACTTTTTCATTTTGTGAAATTTCACTTTCGGCCCATTGAGAAGTATTGCGTGGTGCAGGCCTTGTGAGGGGGCGGCACGCAGAAATTGGTGTCGCGCTCTTTTCCCTGGGGACAACGCGTGCCCGGATCGCCGACGGCAAACATGTAGTCGCCCGCTACGTTGCCCTGAAAGCGCCAGCAACAGCCATCAGTGGCGGATCCAGGAATTGTTTTCGAAAGAGGGGGGGGGGAAGGAAGGATTTAGCAGAAGAGGAAACCCAGTTGAAATTTACAGATGCTGGGCCATTTCATGTACATGTATGTGCATGTGAGAGTGTGTGAGAGCGTGTTAGAGTGTACCAATGTGTGTGACTGTGTCTTTTTCTACTAAAAATCGCCCCCACGCGCCTTTCCGCTCACAGAGCTTCCCACACATCGACACTTCCAGTCCCCCCCCCCCATAGGTATACACCCTCCTAGAGCTCAAACGAAACAATTAGCTCTGGGGGGGGGGCTAATTGTTTTTCATTCGCGCATACATTTCATTCAGTGCAGAATGTTTCAATCTGCGTTTTGCTTCGCTTGACAATTAAAACAACTGACTGAGCATAGCGTACTACTCACTGGACATGGACCATAGTGGCAGGCGATTTTGCCGCAGCCTACGGCACAGCCGATCTCATGCGTCACCGCCCAATCAGCCTGTTGGCGAACAAAAAGTTGACCATGGACGCACGCACGCACGCACCATGGACGAAGAAGAGAAGAAGAAGAAGAAGAAGGACGCACGCACGCACGCACGCACGCACGCACGCACCGGCACGCACGCACGCACGCAGGCATGCTCGCACGCACGCATCGACACGTACGTACGTACGCACGCGCGCACGGACGCACGCACGCACGCACGCACGCAGGCACGCACGCACGGACCCGCGCACGCGCGCACGCACGCACGCACGCACCGGCACGCACGCACGCACCGGCACGCACGCACGCACGCACGCACGCACGCACGCACGCACGCACGCACGCACGCACGCACGCACGCACGCACGCACGCACGCACGCACGCACGCACGCACGCATGCACGCACGCACGCACGCACGCACGCACGCACGCACGCACGCACGCACGCACGCACGCACGCACGCACGCACGCACGCACGCACGCACGCACGCATGCACGCACGCACGCATGCACGCACGAACGCAGGCACGCACCTGAGTGGCGTGGACCGTCTTGTAGAGAGCTTGCATTGCCACTGGGTCATTCCTCGTGTCTGGATACCTGACTAGGTTTGCTCCCTCTACGTAGCCGACGCTTGGTAGCGTCAGGAATTCGTAGGTGAGAAACTCTTTGAAAAAGTTGTCCACGGCGCCTCTGGAATTCAACTAAGCTGTGGTTCAGCGGACGCGGTGGCGGCATACCTGTAACTGGGGGGTTTGGGGGGGGGGGGTGGGCCCCCAGCCGGAATTTTGCCCCTACCCAGCCCCCCCCCCAGAATTGCCAACTTGTCTACAATCATAAAAAAGTAGTGTAGTTTCAGTCTGTTCAGTGTTTTTTCACCTTAAAACAGCTAAATAACGCGATGTATAGCCTATCTTAACGAATTTCTGACCTATTTTTGACTTAAAAAGTGCCTATTTAGACACTATTTAGGTCCATTTTCCTTTCTGGGACCCCCCTCCCTCTTCGAATCTGCCTACCCCCCGAAAGATCTCCGACCCTCCCCGCCCACTTCAAAAACCCGCTTACATGTACCTATATGGGTGCGGGTCGCACACTCGCGAGACGCGGATTCCAATCTGGTGCGCGATATTTTGGTGCCTACAGCAGACCCTCTAATAGCAACCCGGGGAACTAGTCTCTCACGCTCTTCTTCCCTATTGGAAGGGTGGCCAGAATTGTGGCGTTTGTTGTCTGCGCCGGTTTAGTCACCCACTTTGCAGTGCTGGAAGTATCGAGGTTTTCGCCGTACGGTAGGTTGTCGGTGTGCTGCATGCTACAAGCCTTGCCCTTCAACGCGTCTCGCGCACTCGCCTCCAGTTCGTCGCTCCAGCGCTGAATATAACATACCGTACATGGTAGAATGTATAGATGGTAGTGGGTTGTTGTTGTATTGTTGGAATTGGGGCGACGCTAGGAGGCCGTCAATGGCCCATACACAAGTAGCATAGCCATCTCCATGACGCCTTCCAGCCTTGAGCCGCATATTTAGCCAGACATTTGGAAGAACGCCATCTGTAATCTACGGCAGCGACGGCATGAGAAAATCCATGCATAGGCAAATAATGATCGTTCTAGTGGCTCCCATCAAGAATCCAAACCAGTAAATGGTAGTAACTGCAGCCTAGCGCTATGTCGAACTATAGTCTACCTGTATTACATTGTGTTTTTTGCTTTTGAACAACAGGCAAACTACGCAGCAAAGCGAATAGAAGTTACAGTGGAACCCACAAGTCTGTACGTGTTCGCGTGTTTGGGCAGCTTGCAGATGCGTCCGTCCATCAGCGCCTTCCGCCAGGCGTTGTGCGCATCCAGGAAACAGTCCTTGCCGATCTGAAGTCGAGTTTGCCGAGAACATGTTTTGCTTTCAATTCGATACCGAGAAAAAAGTTTTTATTTTTCAGACTGAGCGTCGGAGTTCGATCTACGACGGTAGACCGTATCTTAGGCATAGGGCGATCTGTCTCTGCTACCGTTTGCCGCCAGCAAATAGCTAGACTGGTCCGTAACGACTTTCCCCTGTCGTTAACGCAGGTAAGCGAAGTAGTAGTTGTTGTTGTTGGATTTGAGGCGACGCTAGGAGGCCGTCAATGGCCCATATAGGTAGCCTACCCATCTCCATGACGTCTTCCCGTCTACAGCCGTATAATTAACGGAAGACTTTCGGATGAACGCCATCTGTAATCTAGGGCAGCGATGGCACAAGCGAAGTAGTACAATAATCTTGGTGAGGTGCTTGAACGAACCGACGTACTCCTGAGGACGCCTGAGCACGAACACCCTTCGCATGCGCACACCGACGAGCGCAGACAGAAAGGCCATACAGTTAGTTGTAGTATAGCACCCAGTGCGCATATTCTGGTGCGTTGAGCTCACCCTATTTATGGCGCATGACGGTATGTTCCGCGCTGGATCCACGTCGCACGCTGGGGCCAATTCGAATTTTCCGACTTTTCCGCGATGCATTTGGAACCACACGCCGCCGTCTACGCCCAGTGAGACGACGTTTGCCTGAAAAAGGTTCGCGAGAGTAAAATTGGTCCAGAAGCGGCACGCACGCACGCACGCACGCACGCACGCACGCACGCACGCACGCACGCACGCACGCACGCACGCACGCACGCACGCACGCACGCACGCACGCACGCACGCACGCACGCACGCACGCACGCCCGACCGGCACGCACCGGCACGCGCGCACCGGCACGCACGGACGCTCTGACGTACGCACGCACGCACGCACGCACGCACGCACGCACGCACGCACGCACGCACGCACGCACGCACGCACGCACGCACGCACGCACGCACGCACGCACGCACGCACGCACGCACGTACGCACGCACGCACGCACGCACGCACGCACGCACGCACGCACGCACACACGCACACACGCACGCGCGCACGCACGCACGCGCGCACGCACGCACGCACGCACGCACGCACGCACCGTTCTCAGCACGGCCTTTACATCTGGCGCGCGCAACTTCTCTTCCTTCTTGCCGGGCACAGCGCCGATCTTGAAGTGTCCCATCTGCTTGTTCACATCCACTATGCCCACCCCAGCGCCCATAAGGATGCCGCCCGCCACCTGTACACATTGCCAACAGCTTGGTAAACTCACACTGCATATTCTGACACAGTATTCTTTATTCTTAGCAAAAGCTGTTATAATCTCGCAAAATTTGGAAACGTTGCACAGTTTGGAAAAAAAATTAATTTGTTTACTTCGGCGTTCAAGTGGATATTTACCGCTACTCTGAAGTTACCGTAGCACTCGCCACTCAATCTACCGTAAATCCGCCAATAGTGCCCCCGGGGCACTATTTTTTCAACCTCTCCTTACCCGGGGGCACTATTGGAGGGGGGGGGGCACGATTGGAGGGGGGGCTTCTATGATTTCAACCTAAAAATTTTGAATGGTAATGCTAGTTTCGCTGTCAAAATTGCCGATTTTTCGGTGATTTTGATCACTTTTGCCACATTTAATGGTTGATTTACCGTTAATAGTTGCTGAAACGTACTATTATTGGTTAGTAGTAGTGTGTATACACGATATAAATGTACCTACACCACTATATTTTTGCCCATAAAAGGCCCATGGCACAACATACCCCTTACCCCCGGGGGCACTAGTGGAGGGGGGGGGGGGGGCTATTATTTCAACCTTGCCGTACCCGGGGGCACTCTTGGAGGGGGGCAGTCTTGGAGGGGAGGGCGTTGTATTGGAGGATTCACGGTACATACGGTAACACGGTCTTGATGTTTATTTTTCGGAATAAACTCACTTTTCCTTCATCTAAGAGCTTGTGCAGCGCCGCCACGTTTTGTTCACCGGTTTGCCAATCGAAAAGTTGCGCATTTGCGAGGCAAATGGCTAAGGATACGGTAAAGTACGCAGTAATAGCGCTCATTTTTCGATTTTTGATTTGCCTAAAACTGTCACTTAGCTGATGGGTTCAGATAGGGGTTACTCGCGCTTTTATGCAGACACACACAAATCTCTGTCGCTAGGAATAAATGCAGACGGGCCCAAGCGAATTTTGTTTGCGCAGATGAAGAGTACTCAATTCGTTCTGCATCGTGGATGGGCCAATATTCCAATTCTCAATGGTGGAATACGTTAGAAACGCATGAAAGAGTTTTAGTCAATGCTTTTGCGGAAAATAAGCGGCCATTGAAAAGACTGAATGAAAGAAAGAATGAACCAAAATTACTGAGCGCGTTGGTACAACCGAAGCCTCTTAAAAACAACAACAGGCCGAAACGGTCGCTTGACCGAGATTTTGATGAGATAAAGAATTTGAGTGCAAAGGGCCAATTTCAGACCCCAAACCCTTAAACAACTAACTATACGGGACTTTGTTGAGTCTGCTGTGAAAGCAGTGAATAGATTGGGGCAGACTACCGTACCAGCTAACGATTTGAATTCTTGTGTCTCTGCCTTTATTTACCAATTTTCAAGTCGAATTTTTTTTGTCTAAAAGGTAGTACGGAGCATTTCTTGCAATTGTTGGTTATTTGGTTAGAAAATGGCAAAAAATCTAGTCTCCATCTGTAAACTGTTGAACAACAGGGCATTGTTTTCAAAGAATTTGCATAAATTTACGGACAACGCGCGCACTTTCTGCAACCCGACAACTTTAAAAGAGATTTATTCAAAGGCTGATAGGACCAAGCCGATTTCTGTTCCTGTATACCGCCTTTTTATTTTTGCAACTAAATATTAAAAGTAAAAAAAAACTGTTTAGACCGCTCCGACCCCCAAAGGAGAGGCGTTCAACGGATTTATACCGACCAGTAAGTGAGTTGATTATTCATATACTTATGTGTTTATGAAAAATTGTATCAGGGTGTACGCGTCAGCGTACAACCCTAATATGTGACGACTTCTCAATGCGGGTTTTTGAATATTCGATCGCCTATAACTTTTGATTGCCTGAACGGATTTCGGCGCGTTATGGCTCAAATGAACCGCCTTCTTCTGGGGCATCGAACGCGCCATAACGCGTTTCCTTGTTTTACGTCAAGGGGGAGATACCTCTGAAAATGTTGTGAAAACGCGAGTTTTTTTTTTTCATGTTCTCTGCCACTTTTTTGGACCGCCGCTCCCGAACGCCACTTGCGATTGGGCTGAAACTTGGCGTGTACTCTCAGCCCATGATGGCAATTTCTACCTAAAAAGGATTTGCGCGTAGGTCCTACCAATCTTGAGTTATGGCCGATTTTGCCCGATTTCTTGGACATAGCCGTTTTTTCGACCAAAATTTTGTGCGCTATAGGCGCCTCAACCGCTCATCACAGAGATTCGCTATAATGGTGAAAGTTGATCCGCCACACATGTAGTATTTCCCGTTGAGCAAATTTTGCGGCTCCGACGTCCATGTCGCCATAGCCGAATTTTTTTAATAGTTCTGACAAGAGTAAAACTCCAAAAAATGCCCAGTAAACCCCCAATTTTTCTTCGATTTTCGTGAACAATAGGTCAAGGGGAGTCCTCGGTAAGTCAATGTTTTGAAATTCCATCACTGGATAATGAGATATGAGCTCCCGAACATTCAAAAAAAAAAATTTTTAATATTATTTTTTAATAATTGTTTTGTTAAATTAATCGGGATGAAACTTTGCAAGCATACGCTGTATACAATCAGAAATTAATGCCCCAAATGGATTCTTCCTAAATGCCCACAAGCTTGAGATCTGGAACACTTAGTAACATTGGGTCTTAGACAACCAATCGAGAGGTCGCGGGTTCGACTCCCGCTGGCGTCTCTGCCATCTCCTGAAAACCAATCAATATTGCGTTACCCCAGTGTCCTTTCCTGCTCCACCCATGTTGTTCCCACGACTCACCCTACATTTTTTTCAGCTTTTTTTTGTTTTTCTTTTCAGATGTTAAAATATTTTTTGGTTGACTCTATCAAAGCAGTGAACATCAAGTGCTTTTCGGATGTGCACTCTCATGTGCAACCTCACAAGGCGCGTATGCACGCACGCACGCACGCACGCACGCGCGCACGCGCGCGCGCACGCGCGCACGTAGGCACGTCCACACTCTCGCACGCACGCACACACCGACGCACGCACGCACGCCCGCACTCTCGCATGCACGCGCTCTCGCACGCACGCATGCACGCACGCACGCACGCACACACGCACGCACGCCATAGTTGACCACCATCTTGGCTGCACAGAGGGCCGCGTAGGACGCGTCCTCAACGAGCATGCTGATGGTGGTGGCGTCCTCGAGGTCAGGCTTGGGGTAACGAGCGCGTCACGTGCCACTCACTGGTGTTCACCCCCTGATTCTGTCACTTGAGGAGTTGCAGCACGCCCTTCGTGTCCGAGACGTTGCCCAGGAAGGAAGGTGTTTGTAAAGAAATTCTACAGTTTTGAACCAGTACACTGTACACATTTTTTATTTAATACGACGTTTCGGATACGACACTCACGCCATAGTCAGGCAGTGCCTATATTTAGACATTATTTAGGTACACTTTTTTTCCTTGTGACACCCTTTCCTTTTTTCTTCAAATCTGCTTACCCCAGAATGGTCTCGGACGTGGTGTGGGTCCTGGTGTGGGTGCCCCTTGTTGGCACCCAAAATCAGTGCACGCGTGGTGCACATTTTGTACATATCAATACGAAAAAACACTGTATTAAGGAAAAATTTGCAGACAGCTGCAAAAAAGGAGAATATGTGACTTCCGTAGACAGCAGTTGAGCTTGAAAAGAAAAAAATGGTATTTGCACATTGCTGAAGTCCACTTTGAAAAAAGATTGTATAAGAGCATTGCAGTGGAGTCCTCTTTGAATAACGATTGTATAAGAGCATACAATGGTATGAACAATCAATTTGCTTGTCACATATTCGGCGTTTTTAGCGTGAGCTATTTTGGCATATTTCATTTTGGACAACAGTCATTCTAGCGACATCGCTGTTGCCCAGCTAAAAGTGACACACACCACTGCCCTACGCACGTTGCAGGTAGAACTAAAAACCATAAGTGCAACAGGATTCTTGGTGTGGTGTGGTAGGTATGTATTTCAACACTGCTGATTATGGATTTTCAAAGGACAGGTAAATGATAAGCTTTGGTACGCTAATGTAGATTGTGGCAGCTCCTTAAATTATACCTGAAGTGCCTGTTGTGTATACTCTCCATCCATTGACACAACAAATTTCTGTTACTGTGATACAAAAATCAGTTATCCCGATTCCAGACTGCAGGTATGTTTGCAGAATAGAATAGAACAATTTGTAGGTATCATAATTCGAACTGTATTAGAATCAAAATATTCTATTCATTGGATCGTCATTTCCAACTTACAAAATATTTTGGTGTCTATGTATGTACGTGCATGCGTGCGTGTGCGTGCACGCACGTGTGAGTGCGTGTGTAGGTTGGTATATGCGCTTTTCCTGGTATGCTATAAGTGCCACTGTATTCTGTCATCATGTAGCGAGCGCTAAAAACGCCGAATATGTGACAAGCAAATTGATTGTTCATACCATTGTATGCTCTTATACAATCGTTTTTCAAAGTGGACTCCACTGCAATGCTCATATACAATCTTTTTTCAAAGTGGACTTCAGCAATGTGCAAATACCATTTTTTCTTTTCAAGCTCAACTGCTGTCTACGGAAGTCACATATTCTCCTTTTTTGCAGCTGTCTGCAAATTTTTCCTTAATTGTGAATGCGCGCGTATGTGCGTGCGTGCGCGCGTTTGTACGTGCGTGCGTGCGTGCGTGCGTTCAATCGATGCGTGCGCTGTACTGTGCGTCGTCGCTGCAAAGATGTTTTGTCTGTTCTGTTGTTATTAATCATTTTTTAATTAAACTTTACTTTTAAATTTCAGATGCCATGAAAGTGGCATACAGCCGAAGCTCCGGACCTGGGGGCATGAACAGGGACCATGGTACGGTATAAGGGCAATTAATCGCATTAATTAATTAATTATTTTAATTAGCAAGCATTATGTCCCATTAATTAGTCCCACTCACAATAAACAACAATGTCAATCAACGTGTCACTTTGAAAGCCGGCCGCTTCAATTGTAATTCTGCTAGGAATTCACTATTTTTTGCAGTTGCCCAAAAAATTCGCAGCATTTTTAACGTTTTTTTATTTTAGTCAACAGCCGCGCGGAAATCCGTTTTTCGGTGACCGACGCCGATTGGATACCAGCCGGTGCAAAGGAAATTTTCGTCGAGAAATATCGCCACCGAATTAGCTCGAAAAACGAGCTGATTGTGCGCTCGGAACGCACGAGGTGCGGGGTTCGAGCCGCGCTGGGAGATTTTTTTTTTTCGCTTTTTTACCCTTTACCGTTACGTTGATTCCCTTTGAAAATGTTCAAAAGCCCACCCCCTCATGGGAGTGCATAAAATGGCTCGTATTTATTCCGCCAAAAGTTACATCTTTAATAAAATTGGTATGTCAAAAATTATTTTCAAGAAAATTCAGAGACCAGCAGCTCAATTTGGCCGACTGCTACGACAAGTTGCGCCAGGCGATTTTCGACTGCGAAGCCGAATTTCTCGACAGCAATCGCGAGCCGTCCAAACTGGAAAAGGAGTGGGAAGAGGAGAGGTGGGGGTGCAGTATGTACCAATTACCCACTAACTGCGGCGTAAACTAAAACACACGACCAACACGACCACCACGACCAAAACTTTAGGCGTAGGTTTAGGATTTTGCTTAGGCTTAGGCATAGGTTTCGGCTTAGGCTTAGGTTTTTGCTTAGGCTTAGGCTTAGGCGTATTCTTAGGCTTAGGCTTAGGTTTCGGCTTAGGCTTGTGTTGGTCGTGTTGGTCGTGTTGGTCGTGTGTTTCATTTAACGCCCTAACTGCCTGGGTGCTGGGGGTCACTCCTGTAATTGGGGGGATGGGCTACCATTCCCCACTTTATTCTATTGAGGGGTTGGGGGTTTTTTGTAATTCCCTACTTCTTGCTCTGAACCTCCGAATGGCCCACGACCATACCTGTAACTGGGGGGTTGGGGGTTTCCCTCCCCAGCTGCTGGTTTTGACCCCACCCACACCCCCTCCCCACCCCCCAGGTTTGTGTGACGCCCCCTCCACCCCCCCAGAAATATTAAAAGGTGCCTATATTAAGGTTTTTACTGTGTATTTTTGACAAAAAATCGACCAAGAAGTGCCTATTTTTTCCTTCCCGAACCCCCTCCCAGATTCCCCCCCCCCAGAAAGTGCCCGAACCCTCCCCCAGGTCCAATTCCCAGTTACAGATATGGACACGACATGCAATAAAAGGGGGAGAAAGGGGATAAATACCCGGTTCTCCAGCCCCCCCCCCCCACCAAATGGCAAAATGTTTTTCAAACACGTCTAAAATAACCAGTAGTGAATGCACCCTTATTCACTACGAATACCAATCCCCCATGTTAGTTCAGCCCCCCCCCCCCCCCCCCCGAAAGAGAGTGCTGCATTGATCTATTTTGTGACGTACGACAACTTGCAAGTTCACTGTGTGTTCATTGCAAATGTGTTGCATTGCAAATTATAGCATAGCATGCACATCTCACACTTAATATTCACACATGCAGTGCACAGAACAGTATGGGTAGGTGTGCAAATTACAGAAAAGCCGAGGCAGCCAGACGACGGCTCAGACGCAAGATTATGGCAAGGGAAACGCAAAGAAATCGAACGAAAAGTGAAGCGGAATTTTGTTGAAAAATGATCATTTCTCTTTTGGCTCTATCGCAGTAGACACAGTGCGATCATACATGTAACCGGGTTTTTGAAGTGGGGGGGGGGGGAGGGTTGGAGACCATTCTGGGGGGGGGGGTACGCAGATTTGAAGAGGGAGGGTCCTAGAAGTGAAAAATGTACCTAAATAGCCAATTTTTAGTCAAAAATAGGTCAAAGTGCGTTAAAGTAGACTATAAATAGCGTTATTTAGCTGTTTTAAGGTAAAAAGCACTGAAAAAGACAAAAAGAGCCCTACTTTTTACAATTGTAGACAAGTTGGAAAACTTCAGGAAAAGTCTGGGGGGGGGGGCTGGGTAGGGGCAGAATTCTGGCTGCTCACCCAGTTAGATGTGTGAGTGCAATTCTCTGAAATCGAAGCTAGTGTTGTGGCTTACGAAAAAAAAAAATAAACGTTCATTTGACCAGAGGTGTCACTATTGGTGTTGTTGTTGTTGTTGTTGTTGTTGTTGTTGTTGTGGGGCTGCTTCATCCATCACACACAGTGACAGATCCAAGATTTTGTGATGGGGTGGCGGCAAAATTGGAGCAAGGGAGACGTATTTTGCAGAAGGGGGGACCCTGTCGAAATTTGTGGATGCTGGGCCATTTCAGTGGTGGCTTGGGGAAGCCGACGGAAGCCCAGTTTAGACGCGCACAGTGAAGCAACCCCTCAGACAACGATTCAAAAGAAGGGGACAACAATTTTCTAGTGGCAAAGCCCAGTTTAGACGCGCACAGTGAAGCAACCCCTCAGACAACGATTCAAAAGAAGGGGACAACAATTTTCTAGTGGCAAAGCCCAGTTTAGACGCGCACAGTGAAGCAACCCCTCAGGCAACGATCCAAACGAAGGGGACAACAATTTTCTAGTGGCAAAGTCCAGTTTAGACGCGCACAGTGAAGCAACCCCTCAGACAACGATTCAAAAGAAGGGGACAACAATTTTCTAGTGGCAAAGCCCAGGTTAGACGCGCACAGTGAAGCAACCCCTCAGACAACGATTCAAAAGAAGGGGACAACAATTTTCTAGTGGCAAAGCCCAGTTTAGACGCGCACAGTGAAGCAACCCCTCAGACAACGATTCAAAAGAAGGGGACAACAATTTTCTAGTGGCAAAGACCGCCTCCTCAGAGAGCCCAGTTTAGACGCGCACAGTGAAGCAACCCCTCAGACAACGATTCAAAAGAAGGGGACAACAATTTTCTAGTGGCAAAGCCCAGTTTAGACGCGCACAGTGAAGCAACCCCTAGACAACGATTCAAAAGAAGGGGACAACAATTTTCTAGTGGCAAAGACCGTCTCCTCAGAGAGCCCAGTTTAGACGCGCACAGTGAAGCAACCCCTAGACAACGATTCAAAAGAAG
This sequence comes from Paralinhomoeus sp. GSCO2_6, assembly GCA_030248085.1. Classification (NCBI taxonomy): domain Eukaryota; kingdom Metazoa; phylum Nematoda; class Chromadorea; order Monhysterida; family Linhomoeidae; genus Paralinhomoeus; species Paralinhomoeus sp. GSCO2_6. Next base: position 2,230 of record JASAMY010002848.1, on the reverse strand, counting down.
GGGACAACAATTTTCTAGTGGCAAAGCCCAGTTTAGACGCGCACAGTGAAGCAACCCCTCAGACAACGAAGAAAAGCCACAGGCAGTAGCGTGAATTTTCGCGTGTACCTTATTTTAAGTGACTTGGTAGATTTCTGGGTCCCCTATTCATGACGTCAATTGAATTTGCGCCATTTTGCGTGTTTATAAATTGGAGCCAACATTTCGCGTGTTTATATTCTTTGTGCCTAAAACTAGAGTTTCCACTATTTGCGAGATTTTGTGCATTTCCAAGTACTAATTGTAGTGCGCATAATTATATAGTTTAAATTGATTGCATGTACAAGACTGTGTAGAACTCTAGTTTGCCTGTTGGACTAGCCTTTAAGTGAAACACTCTGAACAAACAAGCATAGGTTATGGAGGATGTCAGTGTAAGAGTGGACACATTGAGGGTGGCACCAACCTTGGTGAACCATTTTCTTTAGTGACCCTTGGCGTCTCAGTGGATTGGTGTTAGCACCACTAGACTGTATAGAGCTCTAGTTTGCCTGTTGGACTAGCATTTAAGTGAAACACTATGAACAAACAAGCAGAGGTTATGTAGGATTTCAGCGTAAGAGTGGACAAATTGAGGGTGGCACCAACCGTGGTGAACCTTGTTCTTTAGTGACCCTTGGCGTCTCAGTGGATTGGTGTTAGCACCACTAGACTGTATAGAGCTCTAGTTTGCCTGTTGGACTAGCATTTAAGTGAAACACTATGAACAAACAAGCATAGGTGATGGAGGATGTCAGCGTAAGAGTGGACAAATTGAGGGTGGCACCAACCTTGGTGAACCATTTTGCTTAGTGACCCTTAGCATCTCAGTGGATTGGTGTTAGCGCCACTAGACTGTGTAGAGCTCTAGTTTGCCTGTTGGACTAGCATTTAAGTGAAATGACGCTGAAAAAACAAGCAAAGGTTATGTAGGATGTCAGTGTAAGAGTGGACAAATTGAGGGTGGCACCAACCTTGGTGAACCATTTTCTTTAGTGACCCTTGGCATCTCAGTGGATTGGTGTTAGCGCCATAGACCTGTGTAGAGCTCTAGTTTGCCTGTTGGGACTAGCATTTAAGTGAAACACTCTGAACAAACAAGCATAGGTTATGGAGGATGTCAGCGTAGGAGTGGACAAATTGAGGGTGGCACCAACCTTCGTGAACCATTTTCTTTAGTGACCCTTGGCATCTCAGTGGATTGGTGTTAGCGCCACTAGACTGTGTAGAGCTCTAGTTTGCCTGTTGGACTAGCCTTTAAGTGAAACACTATGAACAAAAACAGACAGCATAGGTTATGGAGGATGTCAGCGTAAGAGTGGACAAATTGAGGGTGGCACCAACCTTAGTGAACCATTTTCTTTAGTGACCCTTAGCATCTCAGTGCAGGGATAATAGCACCACTAGACTGTGTAGAGCTCTAGTTTGCCTGTTGGACTTGCCTTTAATTGAAACACTATGAACAAACAATCATAGGTTATGGAGGATGTCAGCGTAAGAGTGGACAAATTGAGGGTGGCACCAACCTTGGTGAACCATTTTCTTTAGTGACCCTTGGCATCTCAGTGGATTGGTGTAAGCGCCACTAGACTGTGTAGAGCTCTAGTTTGCCTGTTGGACTAGCATTTAAGTGAAACACTCTGAACAAACAAGCATAGGTTATGGAGGATGTCAGCATAGGAGTGGACGGATTGAGGGTGGCACCAACCTTGGTGAACCATTTTTCTTAGTGACCCTTGGCATCTCAGTGGATTGGTGTACACACCCACTAGACTGTGTAGAGCTCTAGTTTGCCTGTTGGACTAGCATTTAAGTGAAACACTCTGAACAAACAAGCATAGGTTATGGAGGATGTCAGCGTAGGAGTGGACAAATTGAGGGTGGCACCAACCTTGGTGAACCATTTTCTTTAGTGACCCTTGAGGTATTGGGGTGGATTGGTGTAGGCGCCACTAGACTGTGTAGAGTTATAACTTGCTCTTTTGGGCTCAGCATTTTAAGTGAAACACTCTGAACAAACTAGCATATGTTATGGAGGATGTCAGCGTAAGAGTGGACAAATTGAGGGTGGCACCAACCTTGGTGAACCATTTTCTTTTAGTGACCCTTGGCATCTCAGTGGATTAGTGTTAGCGCCACTAGACTGTGTAAAGCACTCTAGTTTGCCTGTTGGACTAGCACTTAAGTGAAACACTATGGACAAACAAGCATA